>PVIJ01000095.1:266606-406759 GCA_004024925.1 Scalopus aquaticus
TTTTTTTACGTAGAAACACTGGGGTTCAGGCCAGAGGTACAGGGGTGAGAGAATCCACCAGAAACAGAGTGGAGAGCAGAACAGGCAGATCTACTGAAATATACTGCTGAGGGGAGCAGCAGGTGAGACAGGAGAGGTCTTCTGTGCCATATGTGCGTTAACTCCCTGGCTGGGGATCAAATTTAGGCTGTAGTGGTGATAGCACTGTGACTTAACCCCTAGGCCACCAGGGAGGCCCCACAGTTTCCCTTTGCAGTTCATCCCAGGCAGGATTGTGATGACAATGATAATGGAGCAAGGTGATAAACCTTCACACACCACAGGTTGGCTGTAAATATATAGGTAGTCGCTCTCCCCTAACCTGTCTGATGCTTTTAATGAAAATATCTACCCCCCTGCTGCTGGCCTAGCCCCTTCACTGTGCATTCTGTGAGCATCCTCTGCTGATGAGACTGTAACCCATTTATTTTTTGGCCAATGGGACATCCCTATTGACTCAGCCTCCCCCTGGCCCTTGTAGTCATTGCAAATGCCTCTGACTCTCTGCCAAGTCCTTTATCCAGATGCCTATCCATGGGAAGCCCTTGAATTTTTAAGACCCCATGGCCCCAGCTACCCTCCTCTTCCTTTTTGCAATCATTTGTGGGCTCTGTACCAGACTTGTCTAAGGTAGGTTTGGGTTAACTCTGCTGTGTGGTTTGGAAGGTGTGCCAGCATTCTCCCCCCACCCCTGTTCCCAAGTCCATTGTTCCCGGTATTAGTCCCAGGTGCGGGGCCCGAGGATATGATTTGCTTCTTTCCAGCCTTTGCCCTGCCCCAGTAGGCCCGGTCTCTGATCCCTATCTGGTTTTAAGCTCCTTCCTTTGACTGCAGACCATCTTGAACTGATTTGTAATTGCCTCTTAACCCGCCTGGCGTCTTCTGGGTGTAGGTCTTTTATACTCACCTTGATTCATACACCTGGTCTCTTTGGTCTACAGGACACATTTTCACTAGTTTGTTTTTAAAATAACCTGGAATCTTTTCTAGAGAAAGGGAAGAAGAAAGGAATAGGAACACTCATTAATTACTATCTATGGGCAGTTATCCTGTTCTTCTTGTTTATCTCATTTAATCCTTATAACACCTCTGTGAAATTAACATTATTGTTACTGTTTCAGAGATGAAGAAACTGAAGCTCAAGGAGATTAGGTTCAATGGCTTGTACAGGTTACAAGTTTTCAGAGCCAGTAAGATTAAAATTCCAGTTGGAATCTAAAGTACCTATCTTTCCCATTACTCCATCATGCCGTCTTTACCATGCTTGGCTTTTTTGCTAACTCTCCTAAGTTCTTCACTAGTAGTTTCTCTGTGACCTTGATGGAAAATGTCTTTATTTTGATACCTGACTGCTTTATGATGGTACTGAATTATGGCTAATCAAGGACACTTGCTTCTTCCCATGTGTTTCTGTTCCCGGGTGAGCAATCTATCCAGGATTTGTTTTCTATCTCTAGATCATCTCCATGCTTCACCTCATTTGTGGCACACATTTCTGCTCTGTCTTGAAATCAATGAGTTAACCCATGATTTTTGTCTCTACTTATTGTGGGATTTTTTTTCTTCCCCAAATATAGAAGAACTTCATTTCAATTAGGCACCCAACTGGAGAGGTCAAGTAGAAAGTTGTATGCACATTTTTGGAACCCAGAGGAAGAGATCTGGGGTTGAGGAAGAATTGGGGGAGGGGATCCTGAGTAGATATATGATATTTACATTTCTCACCAGGAACTCATCTGGTTAATCTCTAGGAATAGTCTTCCAGAGCATTTCCACTAAACCTACAAAAAGATAATAATAAAAAAAAAATAGCACAATTTCCTTGAATGGTAATTCATTATTCGGAAATGAATAATCTGTATGGAAATGAATATGCGATAGTTGAAGTCCATGAAAAGCTCACTTCTGCCATTTAAAAAATCATGAGAGTGTTCCTTAAGATTTATATTAATTCTATATTCTTTTTTTTTAATAAATTTATTTATGTTTTTCATGGAGCTCCCATACAACCCAGCAATACCACTTTTGGGAATTTACCCAAAGGACACAAAAACACTAATCCGAAAGGATACATGCACCTGTATGTTCATTGCGGCACTATTCACAATAGCAAAGGTAGGGAAGCAACCCAGATGTCCAAAAATAGATGACTGGATCAAGAAGATGTGGTACATATACACAATGGAATACTATTCAGCATTCAAAGAAGATAAACACATGCAATTTGCAGCGACATGGATGGAATGAGAGGGGATCATACTCAGTGAAACAAGCCAGAAAGAAAGAGGAAAAATATCAAATGGTTTCACTTATAACAGGACTATGGGGAAACCAAATAGGAGAGACACTTGGGGGGGTGAGGGGAAGGGGAGGATAAGGGCACAAAATGGAGTAGAAAAGAACACAAGGGACCACAGAGATGGATCATGGGTGAATTGGTGGTGGGCTACCCAAGGGGAATACGAAATGTAAAAGACATAAATAACAATAAAAATAAGAAAAAAATAAAAAATAAAATAAAATAAAATAAATTTATTTATGTTTTTAATTGAAGTAATGTTAGGGTGCCCCCCAACTAGGTATCACCACCATAGTGCACCCACCACCAAATCACCTAGAGTCTCCTACCAGAGTCCGTTGTGCTTATTTCCCTCTTTGGTCTTACCTCTCCCCCACCAACGAAGGGTCCGACAAAGACAAGCTCAACCTCTGAAAACTGACTATAGAACTGAAGCAGCTGGAGGAGGGGAGAGGGTAGTAATTCTCTATTCTTTTTTTTTTTTAAAGATTGATTTATTCATACATGCAAGAGCTGGGGTGTAGGCCAGAGGTTAGAGGGGTGAGAGGATTCACCAGAGACAGAGTGGGGAGCAGGACAGGCAGATTGACTGAAATACACTGCTGAGGGGAGCAGCGGGTGAGACAGCAGAGGTCTGCTGTGCCATGTGGGTTAGCTCCTTGGTCGGGGATCGAACTCATGTTGCAGTGGCTGCAATAGCTTCATAGTGCTGAGACTTAACCCCTTGCACCACCAGGGAGGTCCTAATTCTCTATTCTTAACCTAGATGACCTGAAATGCAATCACCCTCCTTAAAATTCTGGACTCATCAAGAGAATGGTTAAGTAAGAGTTCACCCACATCCACCACTTACTAGGTATACACCTATGTTTCAGTCTTCTCATCATTGAAATGGGACAAATAATAGCTAACTCGTAAAATTGTTATGGGAATAGGAAGTTTTATGTGTGTGTGTGTGTGTGTGTGTGTGTGTGTGTGTGTATGTATATATATAGACCTGATGCATTTTAAATTCTCAACAAATGTTAGTCGTCATCATTTTCAAAGAGGTATTAAACAATTAGCCTTAGAAAGAACAGACATAGTTTAATATTTTGTCAGCCTTATCATCGAAGTGGTAACAACTTTGTAATGTAGATAGTCATTGAATCAACAAACTGCAACCCCAACACTACTTATTAATTACTTATCCTAGTGATTCAACATTAAAACATGATTCGTAAGCATTCAGGCAAAAAAGCTTCCCAGAAAAATAGGAGATCAGGAGCAGAATTGCTGTTTGGATGTATGAGCTCTGATTCTGCTTCTTAAGCATGCAGCTTAGAGAAGAATTAGTTCTATGTGCTTCCAATTAATTAAACTGTATCTAACGGATAGCAATGTTTTGACTCCTGAGATGTTCTTTTATGCACACAGGTGTGCATGCATACACTCTCATAACAAAAAACTTCATTTTGCTAAAAGTCAACCCACGCGAAATGATAAGAATTTTTATAATGAATGTCTAATGGTTTAAATATGCCCTAAACTGATCAACTATTTTTTTTCCCAGCTCCTAATAACAGTTGGTTCAAGAAAAATTTCTCCACTAGTGTTATTTCTGGGCCAATATAACATGATGTCTCTGATGCCAGAGCCAGTCCAAGGGGTTATGGTGTATAATTGAGAGAAAGAATAATGCAGAAAAGGTGTGTGAGATTTTGAGTAAGACTTGAATTCAGATTCTGGGTCATTATTGTTCACTCATTGAATTTACTTTCTCTCGATGATATTTTTCTTACTTTAACAAAAGAAGGAAGATTAAGTGTTTTTCAGGATATTGATAGAATTTTTCTCATTTGCCAAAATTATTTCAGAGCGATAACAACCAATAGTTCTATTTTGCAAGGGCCTTCAGTGAGCTTGAGAAAGCAGTGAAAACATCCCCGGGGAGGGAGGGGGGAATGCATCCAGAAAAGAAAAGAGATAACAAGCTGACTTTTCGTTCCGTGTGGATCTTGGCTGTCTACATAGGCTTTAGGGAGTTCTCTCTCCGCAACTTTTCTTTTACCTGAGTTGGAAAACTAGAGTGTTACTTTATAGAGTGCTGGGTTTGTTCATTTCCCTTGGATAATTTTCAAACTTTGGATCTTCCAATTCACTTTCCCTATTAACTTGATTCCCTGGAGCTTACCTGTACTGCTCATGAGAACTGCTATGGTAACTTACAGTAGCCTGTGGGAAGAATTTGCAGGTGCCCATGAGTGTAGGCTCTGTTCGTAGAAAGAAAAGGCAGTAAGAAAGAGGAGCATTGAAATGGTGAAGAAACGAAACCAGTAAGAAGTTCCTGATTGAGTGGCTGGATGCTAAAGAACTTCCAGGAAAATCCATGCCTAATATTCACATAGAATCATTAACAATGATGTAAGAGGATCTATGATTTCCCCAAACCTTCAGCAAAGCCTAAAAGGTGCTGTGCAGCCTTATGTGTCATGCAGCAGAGAATACATAATGTGGCAGTAGGAAGAGTGGAGGAGTGCTTAGCAGGGACCCTGGCCACTTCTGCTTGCTTTCCCCTGGGGTTCACAAACAGTTACAAGTATCATATAAAGAGGGAGGAAAGCCTAGAGTTCCAGGTGGTGCCCCAAAAGTAGGGTGGCCAAGAACCCATATTGAGAGTGGCACAGGAAGTGTCAAACCACAGAACTTAGGACACGCCAATCTTCTGGTGATCTCAGCAGCATGAGTGGCTCAATTCCGGCTATGCCCCCCCAAGGTATCTTCCTAGTAACTGCCCCCCAAGTTATCTTCTCACCTGTACCATTAAAAAAGGTGACTCACAGTGAAACAATGAGAAGTCATCAGACTTTCCATTAAAATGAGCATTTTTAAAAATTAAAATTTTTTTTTCAAATTTATTTTTACTTTTTAAAATATTTTTTTAATCATTGCTAATTTTTGAACAGCATTTGAGTTCTCCCCTCAGAGGTACTCCTGTGCTTCTCCCACCATCATCGCACCCATAATCCAAGACCATAGTCCCTTGTGCTCTTCCCTTCCCTGTTTGGACCCACCCGTCCTGTGGGCCTCTTATTTTGTCCTTTCTGCTTTTCTCCAAGAGCCCCCCGAAGGAGCCCCCAACATATGCTATAGGCATTCTCTACACCTTGCTTATATACATTCCTTCCTTGGTTCCTTTAGAATATGACTTTGCTTAAATGTCATCCTGTGGCATCCTGATTTCCTGTGTTAATTTAGAACATTTGGCTTATTTCTTCTGTGGCCGAGTTAAATATTTGATTCAGATTCTTAGGGTGTATGTCATATTAATATTTGGGTCTTGGAAAGGGCCCTTGCAGATGAAAAGACATTTGGGAGCTGAGATAGTGCCTGAGTTATCCACCTGGGCACCTTCCCATTGCTAATGGAAGGTGTCACATATCACAAGATACTAAAAGCCCCAATGAATTAGGTCAGATCACTGTATAACACCCCTGACTAGAAGGGGATAAATGTGTAGACTAGCTCCTTTCAGTGCTATAATATACTGCTGCCTATTTGGGGAAATGGGTTGTGAAAGACAGAACGGAGCTACGTAAGGACAGGGTTATGGGAGAGATTGCTTTGTGTAGACCTGAAACTAAACTCATGTGAGAAGTGACTCATGTACAATTGTTTCTAGATCTCGCACTGTGCTGTGTGATGCAGTCTGGTGTCACGAGGCCAGTCAAGAGTTATGTGATTTTGCAGATTTGATTACTCCAGGATGCCAGTGGTCCTAATCATTAAGTGGAAGCACCCAATTCTGTTCACTATCAATCATTCCACTTCCTGTGATTACATGTAAGTTACAGGAGGTGAAAAACAAGCCGTGGGCTGACACTGTCTCTCCAAAGGCGGTGACAGGCATCGCTGTAAAGATGGCAATTGTTTGTTAAGCCTGCACCTTTAGAGCTCCTCAGTATGAAGGGGGAAATGAGCCAGTCAGACAGCTGGCTGAAGAGAGCATCTCTGAATGGGAAGATGCCGTTTGCAGATGGATAAGGTGTAGTGTAGAGGAGGTGAGGCAGCGGTGACTAATGGGGAGGCAATCGTGATCTTGTCAGTGGTGCACTTTCACACTGTTAAGCTCGCCCCTTGCAGGATGTTTAGCAGTATCCCTGGTCTCTGTTTACTCTATGCCAATAATGTCCTCTTCCTGGTGTGACAACCAAAAATATCTCTAGACACTGACAACACCCACTGAGTGGGCAAAATCATTCCAGTCAAGACCCTCTGCCTGACGGCATAGTCTTCACTCACGTAATGAGGCTGGAGCGCCAACACCATAGCCACATTTCATTCATGAGGTGGCAGGAGGAGAAGTGGAAGACAGGCAATTTACTCTGAAGAAAATGCTGCAAGAGGCCTCACACCTCAGTCATGTTCCCATTCTGGTGCTAGACAATAGCAGTAAGCCGCTTAGCAGAAGCATGAAAGGAAACTACAGAGGGAGGCTGAGGAATCCAGCGGAGTGCTAAAAATCAGAGGGTTCCATTTGTAAAAGTATTAGGGCATATGACTAATGGGGAGACAATTAGTTGTCTCCTTACTTTGTAGAATTAATGTGGAATTAAATATGATAATGTACCCAAATTACCTAGCATAGTAAATGCCTTGCAGAGTAAATGTTCAAAGAATTTCAGTCCTCCTCTTTTGCCTCTCCATTCTCAGGTGCCTGGACTATGCCTCTTTCATACTGAGATCTGGTTTCTGATAAATAGATATTAATAATCATGAACCTCCTTTATAAAGCCTGCATCTGACCAGTATTAAGATGAGTCCACTCTCAACAAATGTTTTATGCCCTTTTAGGATTTTACTGACTTTTTTTGTTTGTTTTTGCCTGTAGTTTTAGCCACCGACACTACTCCCTGAACGCACACACCCATGAACCCTTAAGTGATACTGTCTGATGGTCAGGTCTACATCTTGGTGTCGAGTTGATCATAATCTTGGCTCCAGAACTTACCGGGTATGTTGCTTTCTGTTGGCTGCCCATGTGATCACTGAACTCCTGGCTCTCATTCCCTTGGCAACATCTACCCAGAGAGTTGCAGCAATTAATCACAAAGAAGAATGTTTTGAACCCCTATTATTTGACCCTTTAAATATTATCTCACGGAAACTTTCATTATACTCTCCAGGTTCTGAAATAGTATGTTCATTTTATTGATGAGTAACGTGGCAAAGGAGATTTGTCTGACAGTTTATATGTACCTACTTACTAGAGGGGAAGAAGATGGTTTAAGCCCAGGAATCTCTGACAACAAAACCATTGCTCTTTACAACGACAAAGATTTTCTTCCATCTCTTTCTTGGGCACAGGAGACTCAAGACGCTTAAACTGCTTTTGACTGTTAAGGAAGCCCTGTGCATACACTTACCAAATGAACAGCAGTTTCCCTAAGAGGGAGCCTGCAGCCCAGAATGGACTGTCCTCTCCTTGCCGGGGAGAGCAATGACATGAGGGGTGACATGTGGGTGGCCTCTGGCCTTGCTCATCGTCCCCCTGCTGGTCTCCTGTGGCTGGGATCCTGTGTGCTGAGCTTATCAGTGGGATTCTGGCACACCCCCAGGGGCTGGCCCACGCCTGTCTTCCTCTGCCTGCAGCTCATTGCGTAAGCTGCTGACCTAAGTGGAAAGCACTGCATTGCATGAGAGTGAAATCAGTACATTGGACAAGAGCTCCACGGTTCCTGCCACGGGCTTTACTTCATTTTCGGGAATGGCCCTGCTAACCTATGATTTCAAAGGACTCCAAAAAATGTTGGAGTCCAGTGATCAGTTTCAGTGGTCATTTCTTTTTTATTTTTTTCCTTGGTGTCTTGAAGTAGCATGTTTCTCTCTGTATGTATTTGTGTGCATAGAAGTGTGTGCATAGGCACACGTGCAATTTTAGAGACAGTGCTGGGGACCTCTGCTTCTGCACACCAAAGTGTTTTGTGACATGTCTGAGTGGCTATGGTATCATGAAGAAAGCAATACTTGGAGTCAGAAAATCTGAATTTAAGTCCTAGACTTCTTACCCGCTCAGTGACCTAGAGGAACTTTCTGGATATTAGCTTTCCCAAATGGAAAATGAAACTAATAAAGCCTATTTGGCAGGGCTGCTGAAGGGTTAAATGGTATTACAGAAGAATATCCAGGTGCTGTAATGGAAAGAGACTGCAGTTCAAATCCAGAATCTGTCTCTAAAAGCTGTGAGATATGGATAATTTACTAAAAACTCTGTTCCTTAATTTCTGCATCTTTAAAATGGGAGGCACAGTGACAGATCCTGCAGGGATATGTGGGTGGAATGAGACATTTGTGAACCCTGTAGTCCTGGCACACAGCAGTAATGCAACAAGTGCTCGTTGCTGTCTTTCTAGCCTTGTGAGAACTCATTCTAAACTTCCAGGTGATGTTCAAATAAAAGAGGATGGTATCACAGGGGTCATTGCCAAAGGAAGGGATGTGACTCTTTTAGGGACTTCTTAGGAGAGGAGGACATGATCTGAGATTTGAGAGCAGCTGGACTAGGTCTCAGCAAGGCTTATTCAAGGGTGTCTGTGACTGCAGCTGAGTCCCTGGGGCTTCTTGGGGAGTTAATGGGCTGGCAAATGGAAGTCTTTGATTATGACTCAGTGGAGAACCTACTTGTCTTCCTCTTGTAACACAAAAGCATCTTGCCTGCTTTTGTTCCTTTCTAGCATTTACATTTGCAGCCTAATTGGGTTATAACAGGACTGTCCTCCCCCAGGGCCATCTCTAGAATTACCAGTTGAAGATAAGAGTCATTGGCTTTGTAAAGATCCATCTTAATCTTAACCCTCCCTCTCACATTTCTAACTGGTTTCTTAGCTCCCTAATGAGCAACCAGCATCAGTACTGGGTAAACTCAAGCTGGGGATCCAGGAATGTGAGTATGCAGGGTGACACCACCCCAACTTTGAGAGCCAGCCCTGGGTGAGGTCTCATCTTCGTGAAGAGGCCAGTGGAGTAGGGTTCTCTGGGACACTCCTGTCTCAAACAGATTTTGATAAGAACTCAAATGTTGTCTCCCTGCCCCGCCCTAACTACCTTGTTCAGTACTTCCAGTCACCTTCACCAGCTGCAACCTCCCTTTCTGTCCAAGAAGACAGCACTCTCTCACTGTGCTTAGCTTCCAGAGTCACCCATTGCCGCTTCCCGCCCTGAAACCTCTCCATGCATTTGCTCCAGCCCCTCAAAAGCCCTAAGGTGAGGGCTTATATATGGAACTAATCTATTAGTAGTGGTAAAGAATGATAATGATTGTTATCAATTGGATTCAAATCAACGTTATATGCAGCATTGTGCAGGTTTCGTGTCATGCACCAGAGAGGCTGTGCTGAGCTAGGAAGTTTACACTCATCATCTCATTTAGTACTCCAAAGTAGACATCCCTGTTTTTGCTCTCAAGGAGGAAACTCAGACTCAGAAAGCTTTGCTCACTTCCTCAGAGTTCCCAGGGCCTCTAGTTACATGAGGGACCCCATTCCTACCTTAATCCACGTAAATAGTGCTTCCTGGATTTGGGTTCTAGGACATGGCATAAAAAGAGATGGTACTGTCAAGTGCATGGGGAAATTCTCCCTGCACTCTGGGTTCTTCTGAGGCCGGATGAACAAACAAGTTGACATATTAAATTTAATAACCTGAATAGAGAATATAACGGCTGTCAATTCCAAGATAAATGGGACAAAACGGTGATTGATATCCTGTGCTAATGGGCCTGGGGTGTCAATGAGAGAGCAGGGGAACTTCACATGATAAGAGTTAGAGGGAAGAATGAGGGGCCACCTGGGACCCCCAAACCTGCCTGCTCCAAATGGGTTCTGCCATCTGCCACATAAAGGCAAAACATACTTTAGGTGCCTAAGATGTTTAATAGAAAAGAACTTCAATAAAATTCGAGTGTGATAGGGAGAAAAGAAGGAATGTAACTGAAATAGCTTCCAATTAAGCACCCAAAGTTACAATTGGCCCAAAGTGGGGGCCACTGAAGGCCAAAGCTTGACCCTTTCTTGCAGGGTATTTCAATAAATCCGCCTCTTCCTGTTCTTCGCCCTGTTTCTGGTGAATTCTTTCACTTGGTGCCTCTGGCTTCACCCTATTTCTCCTCACTACAGATGGGAAAGAATTAGGGTCTCATTCTTGATTGGCCTCTGCTTAACATGCCTTTGTAGAAATATAGTAAGTTCTTCTGAGCCTCTATTTTAATTTTGCAGAAAATGATCCTCTGACTTGGGATGGACTACCTTAAATTCATCAATTAAGATTCACCCAAGTATTTGTAACACCTGAATTCATTACTTTTAAAATTTTTGGTGCTGCCAGGACCTTGTAAAGCTAAGTAGGTGATTTTTAAAATGTTTTTATTCAGAATACATTTTAATAATGCTTTCTTCGCTCGTCAAGTGGTAAATGTTGCTACTAACCAGTTTCATGAATTTTTAAGTTCATGTCCTTTCTATTATACTTCTCTGCTCCTTGATTGTTCTTAAATCATTATTTTTAAGGCTTAGGACAAGCATATCTGAAATGTGCTTGCAGATATGCTCTAGGGATTTTAAACACTAATCAAGATTTCCTCATGTCAGTTCTTGTTCTGTCTTTCATTTGATGGTGGCATGGGTGTTACCAATATGCCGTGTCCCACTTGAGGGCTGGTGTTCATGCACACACACACACACACACACACACACACACACACACACTCTGAGTGCCCCAACACTGTCCTTATGCTTAATGGACCCTCGAGAGGATCAGGAGGTGCTGACAGCCACATAGGCTGATCACTGGCCTTCTTAGCCCTCAGGCCCAGAAAAGGCACAGCCCCTAATGGACTCTCATCTGTAATTCAATAACAAGGATATTGTGGTGGGAAGGGTTGTCTCCTTACTTCGGGGCACTTGCTGTGAGTTTAATTCCCCTGGATGTGGGTGATGACTGCTGATGAAATGCCGGCCCCACACCAGAGTCCCCGCTGCCCCTCTAGCGTCCCCATGGTAAACACAGAGGAATTGAGAGCAGGAATGATTTCACCTCTGAAGTCCTATTTGGTGCACATTTTGAGCTCAGGAACCGACCACGCAGGAGGCCTGGGGTGTTTTCACTCGGGCACAACCATGAAAGTGTTGTGTATTTTTTTCCTTTTTGGTGGAAAAATGATGGCTTTGCTTTCTTGAAGCATTCCTGCTGGCTTATTCATGGAACCCAAAGAGGGCGACATCCAAGGAGGGCAGCGTGCAGCCTTCTGTTTCCCAGCCAGAGCCAGGGTTTGGCAAAGAGCAAGAGCAGGAGGGAGGCGGGACTGCCTCATGTAGTAGGTGAGAGAAGAGTTGGCCAAAAGGTAGGAAAGACTTGAAACCAAAATCCACACTCTGATGTGCGGGGCCTCCCAGTGAGAAAAAACACTCACCAAACACCCACATACTTATTTGGGTTGGATTAGGGTATGCCGTGCCCAGGAGGCTGTTGAAACAGAAATGACCCCCTTCAATGGACTGGATGAGCCGTGGAAAGCTGGGGCATGGGCTGGGAGGGGGAGCAAAGGCCAGGATGCCCAAGGCCACACTGTGGGTACTTGGCCCCCAGAACCCCTTTTGCAGGTTTACTTGGGATGGAACTATAGGCTGTGCCATGTGTGGGTGGTGGCCAGAGAGACTTATGAGAGGTAGGGAGATCTCTTTCCTCTGGAGCCAGACAGACTCCGGTTTGAATCCAGACTCCATCACTTAAGAGGATAGGAATCTTGGGGGAAAGTCATTGAACTTGTCTGAACCTCAGTTTGTTAACCAGTAAAATGGGATTAAAACTGTGGGTTTTGATGGGGATCAGATTTAATAATCATATGAGAAGTCAGCCTCCGTGGGTCTGGTCCTCATCAGCTTTGTAGCTGTTATCTCTCCACTGCAGGTGACTAGCTGTGTGGACACGGGGCATCCTCTCATGGTGCTTGTAGAACATCTCAATCAACCTGCCTGTAAATCCCGGCTCCATCTTGGACCAGCTTTATGACCTAGTGCAATTTCTTTAAGTTCATTCAGTTCCAATTTCTTCCACCCTAAAAGGTTATCATAGCAATATTAACTCACCAGTCGTTATTGAGTATTGAGATAATACATGCAAAACACTCAGCACAGTGTCTCACTAAGCAAGATGAGAGTGAAGGTGACCTCTGAGGAAAGGAAATACATAGTCTAAACCACGGTTCTCCAGGGAGCCCCGAGGAGACATTTGATGATGTGTGGAGTCATTTTTTGTTATAACAACTAGGGGGCAAGATGTATGCTGCTATTGGCATCCAATGGGTAGAAACCAGGGGTGCAGCTAAACCTCCTACAATGCACAGGACATCCCCTACAACACAGTATTATCCAGCCAAAAATATCTATTGTGCCAAGGTTGTGAAACCCTGTTCTACACCTGGCACTTTGGCAAGACTTAAAGAACATAAAATAGACATCAGAAGGCCTGTCAGAACCAGTGCCAGGGATAGCTAAAATTTTCAGTTATTTAAATACAAATTATGTGTCTCCTTCTATGCTGAGCCTCCTTGAGCTTAGGGACCTTGCCTTCATCACCTTTATCCCTGTAGCTTGGTACAAATGATGTATTCTGTAAATGTCTTTCAAATCGATGCCTAAAGTTACCTGATGTGGTAGCTCCAGTACAAGGTCAAGGATATACCTGCTATTTGATAATCCATGGGGGATTTTCACTATGAAACAAATTTGGACAAATGGATCAGGTTTTGGATAGAGCATCACCCGGGGTGATCAGAATTGGAGCTGAGAAACCAAAGTAGCAGAAAACACAGGAAAGTTACTGCTTGGCATGTACCACCAATTTGGGGCTGGGAAGGCTGGGAGTGGATTTGCCTTTCTAATTAGGTTTGACTTGGGCTAATATTGAAGTGAGCTTTTGTTCCCTGAGTAGACACCAGCTGGGAGGTACTCCAGGAACGTGCTGGGTGGCAAGGTGAAGTCAGCCTGATATTACACATTTTCTCTGGGTGATCCCTAAATAGATGGTTCACACATGGACATATGAGACCAGTCTATAAACTTAGCTCTGACGCAGAATGTCCTGAGAGGTCAGACTCTTGAGTCACTCTGGATGACAGTTCAAAGCCAGGCTCTTGCTTGCGAGCCGCGTGGTCTTGCACAAGGTACTCAGCTTCTCTAAACCTCATTTTTTTCTCTATTTGGAAAATGTAGATGGATAAGATCCATCTCAAGAGGTTGTTATGAAGCATAAAAAGCAAAAGAGATAAGAGATCATTTATTCCTACGACAGAAAGCTTAGAATGAGCCCAGATTTATTATACCATGTATTGACTGACGCAGGGAAGAACACTCCTAAGTAAATGACTTACTGTTTTTTTCATTTCTGTCTTGCATCTAATGTCTATCCACACTTATTTGTACCTTTGGATGGTTTCCTAAATGTTCTCACTGCCAATCTCTTCCACCCCACCATAGCAATTGCCCTTGGAACATATTCTAGCCTTTTCCTAAAGCATAATGCTTCCTACAGCATGTACACACTTGAAAATACTTCTGTGACTGACAGGACAAAATCTAGACATTTCTATGGTCTTCCTCCCCAAAACCCAGAAGTCCTGTATGACCATGAGAAAAACATCAAACTCAAACTGAAGAACATTCTACAAAACGCTCGACCAGTGTTCCTCAAATCTTTCAAGGTCATAAAAAACAGTAAAAGCTTGAGAAAGTCTTGCCGTCTAGAGGAATGTCAAGAGTCGAGAAAGCTACTGTGATGTGTTCTGGATGGGATCTTAGTGCAGAAAAAAAGATATTGGGCAAAAACTAAGAGGATCAGAATAAATTATTATTTTACTATCAATAATGTATTAATATTGGCTCATGAGTTATGCCGAATATGCATTCTAATGTATGTGTACACACTTATGTTAATACATAAGATGTCAACAAGAGGAAGATTGGATGTAGGCTATCTAGGAGCTTCCTTTGCCATCTTGGCAACTTTGTTGAGCGCCTAGTCATTGAAGGAGAAAGGGTATTTGGATTTAGCTTCCATATGAAGAATAAGAAGGAAACAAATTAGTTTAAAGCATGTGGCTATGACATGGTAATTGGATAAGTCTAAGCAAGTCATTTGAACCTCTTTGTTTTCTTACTCACTTAATAATGGTAAGTTTCAAAAGCACATAACTCATGGGATAGGACAAATCAAATTAATCTATACAAAATGCCCAGCAGTTAGTGGGTACTCAGTGCATGCTCCCATCTCTTTGTCATTTTAGTCTTACAGGTAAGTCACTGAATTTCTCTATGGATGATAAAGTATTTGTAATTGAATGGAATTGAGAAAACAGCTGCTTAAAACAAAAACCATAGCTACTACTGCCTCTAATGAGGGGGGCAGCACAACCTTTATCAGTGGGGAAGTCTCTATGTACTCCTTCCAGGGACAGAGTCAGGTGGGAGAAAGCAAGGGAAAGACAAAATTTCAAAGCTTCTTCCATTTCTTCTGAGCTGATCAAAGTTGAGTCTGAGGGTGGGTGAATGTTTGTTTTACCGGCACATTAATGAGGTCGTGTTTTTAAAAATAAGCCTAAAATCCAATATAGGGTGGAGAGTTCAGAGCAACTGAACTGTTCTGCATAATGAAGTTAGGGAATTAAGAAGAGAGGAACATAAAATGTGTGTTAGAGGAGACACTGAGCTACAGAGCAAGGGGCTGCAAACTTTGTAGAGAAATGTGACCGGCAAGAAATTCTCTGCGGAGGCACAGCCCAAGGACTTTTAAAGCAAAAATGCCTAAACCCTAATTTTAACTTATTTGTTTTTCTGTAATGTAAACACCCTTCATCATCTCAATTTTCAAAAATTCTGCTAAACCTACAAATGCCTGCCATGAAAGATTCTGGTGGAAATTAAAATCTTCATCTACATGGGTGCCAATCCAAAGAAAAAGAACAACCCAGGGGGGAGAGAAGAAATGAGATTTTGGTTTTAGTGGAAAGAGGAATTTGGACATAGGAATGACCACTGAGTGCACATATTCCTGGGGCTCTGCAAGGCTGGGCATTATATTTGTACTGATTTTAATAAGCGGGCATGTGTGGAGTGTGTGTGTGTGTGTGTGTGTGTGTGTGTGTGTGTGTGTGTGTGTGTGTAGGAAGCAAAGATCCACTGCCAGTATTGAACAACCCTATCCACTTCTCTCCCACCTTTCCAGCACGGAGGCACAGGGGGACAGGTAAGGGTGTTCTCTGGGCTCACAGTGCTCTGAGATGTTTTCTCCCCACGGCTGCAGGGTCCCAAAGCACAGACTTTGCCACATCATACCCCCCAAGCTTGTTTCCTAGTATGTTCCCAATTTACTGGAATCATCCTATCAAGTCATTTCCATGCACCAGCAGTGTCTTTTATTCCCGCTCCTCACATAGCGTATTTCCTTATCACTCACTTTTCAAATCCTGACTCATCCTTTATGCCCAGTTTTGATATTTTTTTCCACTGTGAAGCTTAACTAATCCCATAATCCCATTTCTCTCTCTCTCTCTCTCTCTCTCTCTCTCTCTCTCTCTCTCTCTCTCTCTCTCTCTTTCTCTCTCTCTCACACACACACACACACACACACACACACACACACACTTATATGCACCTCAACCAGAATGGGAGATACACACACACACACACACAAAAGTACTGATTTTAATAAGCGGTCATGTGTGGAGTGTGTGTGTGTGTGTGAGTGTGTGTGTGTGTGTGTGTGTGTGTGTGTGTGTGTGTATCTCCCATTCTGGTTGAGGTGCTCTGAATCCCCCCAGCAGGTGCTAATGTGAAGCCGACATGGAGAAGGCCAAGAAGCCCCCTCTCTAAAGCCACAGCTAGAACATGATAGAGTGTGTGCTTTACTGTAGCTTAGTGATGACTAAAGATATACTTCCTGAGCAGCTTCTTAGACACTGCTCAGTGCTCTTTATTTGAAACATGCATCATCTCATTTAATTCTCAATCCAACACTTTGTAGATAAAAAAGTGGGGGCTTCAGAAAATTAAATCACTTCTCCAAGATCACACAGTAGCTGGGAAGTCACTAAAGAAGAGGCCCGATGGAGCCTTAAGCTCCTGTCTCAGTTACCTCATCAGACTGAAAGTTTGTGGGGTATGTTTTCCCTACCTTTTGGTTAATTTTCCCTGTCTTTTTGCCTTTTCTCCTCACCTCCCTCCACTCCCTTCACGCTTGTAAGCCTAAAGGCAGGTCTAAGAAGAGAGTCACGTTCTTCTGACATGCAGATTGGAAACAAAACCTCAGCTTGCAGTTTGGCAAGGACAGGGGTCGGACTGAGCTCAGACCAGACCAAGCTCAGAGCGATCCTGCGTCTGTCCTGGGTGGGGACCGCATCACTCAGCACAGCTCCCAGCCGCCTCAAGTTGCTGCTTGTAGTTTGTAGCTCAGGTGTGAACAATAAAATGAGCTGTAAAAACAGGATCTCATTGCTAGAGGTAAGGGGAGGATTCAAGCAGTATTTCTGTGGGGAGCTGGAGGCAGAAGAGTTGAACAGTCTTTTTAGTGACTGCTGGTTACTTTGTTATTTAATTCCACATGGCAGAACACACAACTGGGCAAAGCTGGTTCTTGCCCTGGAGGAACTCCCAGTCGTTGGAGAGACACAATCCGCAACCTGAATCTCCGTCCCCCTCAGTAATTTATGATTTAAATCTAGAACAAACAGAACTGCCTTGGAGATTGACAAAATGACAGAGGCTTCAGATATAAGGCAGTACTGAAGCTGAAGTGTGGGATGGTTGCTATGTCTTCAGGAAGAATTGCAGAGTGGTCAGTGAAGGGTTGAGGGTATTTCAGGCAAAGTGAAGACAATCATTGTAAAATCACTGTAAAGCGAATCATTATGAAATGATCAGGCTTTGACGCCATTGGCCTCTGTGGCTATCACCTGTGGCCTTGAATGCAGAAGGCGCTTGGAAGCGTGGTGCGGGCACGCATGCCTGATGACGGACACCTGGACTGTGGTGTGGGCATGCGTAAGTGGGAACACCTGAGCCTCGAGGCTGAGGCTATAAGGGCGGCAGAGGACGCTACGAGAGGGCAAGTGTCGGCTGTGAGAGAAAGAAGCCATGAGAACGCCAGAGAAAGAGAGTGAAGAGTCGCTGGGCACTGGGAGGTCTGCCAGCCTCCTGGCTTCCCGGCTCCCCTGCCTGCCCTGCGTCTGTTTGCCCCACAACAATTGGTGTAGAAAGAGCTTTAAAGTCTAAAAAAGCCACTGAGCGCTCCAGGACTCTCCTTTATCCATCTTCCTGGATCAGTAGAGAGCCCGCCCTGTCCATGCTGGCCTATCATGAAAGACACAGAGGCCGTCATATGCGAAGCATCGTCTAGGAATGGTCCAGAGAAGCTGAAAATGCTGGAACAGGCAGTGAGCAGCGGTGCAGTCAGTCTTCAGTGCAGCCTTAGTACAAGCCTACTATGCGCCATGTTCAGGCTCTGGCTATGAGGAATAAGGCTGTCTGATGCAGCCTCCTGGTCTTGAGTTGTTTACAGGTGGAAGAGAGAGGCGAGCAAGGAAATAGAGCAGAGTGAATATGTCCTAGGAGTGCGCACAAAGAAATTATCTGACAGGACAAGGACGACTTCTTGGAGGCGGGGCCACTCTAGGTAAGTCTTAAAGTTAAAAGAGTGATGAGACTAGAAGGGTGGGCTCTAGACCGGTTGTGGAGTCTTTGATGTCAAACTAGGGGGTCTGGACTTAATTTGGTAGTGAAGATTGGAATCAATGCCTATCTGGGTGCATTGTGTGTGGGTATGTGTGCGTTGGGGGACACTGTAAGACGGGTGTTTCTGAAAGGTCTACAAATGCCTGTGTACCCATGTGTTAGTTCTCAGGTCTCCTGGCTCCTTTATTGGTTGATTAAGAAGGTTGTGCTGTTTTGAGTTATGAGCCCTATTGTTCAAGCTAATTCAGGCTTTGTTTTAGTCCCTAGACATAGGAGGTTTTACGGTCCCTATAGAAAAGAGAGAGGTGAGTGTAGAGCAGGGGAAAGCTTTCAGTTCACCTGCTGTGCGGTGTCCTCTCACTCAGTGTTCTGTAACAGAGAAGGAAATGGATGGAGACTTGATTGCTGATTTGGTAACTATGGTAATGTGCATACCCCTGTCATGTATGAGGGGCCTGAGTGGATTAGACGAACCTTTTTTAAAATGCTTGCTTGTGAAGAGATAGCTAAACTCATCTTGAGTGTCTGCCTCTGACGAGCCTGTCCCCAAGTGTGCGGAAATAGGGCTTTAGAGGACTGGGCTTCAAAGGCACACCGGCCTTTGCAAATAGAGAAAGGAGGCTTGAGGAACTTTCATGGCTGGCTTGGCTATTTCCAACTAATGCCAGGCAGCTGCCCCTAAGCCCTCCCCAAGTAACCCACAAAACAAGGGCTTTGCTTTGAAACTAAGACTCTGCCCCAAATATCCATCTATTTAAAACAGCAACAAAAAATGTTGTCAATTTGTTTCACATCCTTCTCCCACCTGTGGAATCTCTTTCAAACTTCCGTAAGAATCCATCTCTATCCCTTTTCTTTAGAATCATCAGCCATATTTGGCTACTATCAGAATTTTCCAGATAATGAAATTAAGCTGACTTGTATTTCAATCCACCCTCTGCTGCTTGCTTCTTACTGTGTAACCTTAGAAAAATCACTTAGCATCTCTGAACCTCAGTTGTTGAGCTAACAGATAACTGTTCCTGTTATAAAAGACTATTGTGAAAGTTTTGCAAAGTCTCTAGTATGATCAATGCCACCGACTGAATACTCAAGCATATGGTAATTTTCTTTAACTTTCCATTTCCCCATCTATTCAAAGCTGTGACCTTTTTGAAGACAGACTCTGTGTGTCATACATATGCTTCCAATTCAAAGTCTAACCAGCCATTGCTTAAGGAAACTGAACATGGAGCCAAAGAAGATCAGGTTCAACCAGTCTGTGAGGTCAGAGGTCAACATCTTAGGTTAGCTAGAGAATAGCACTTCTGCTGGGCCACTGACTTCATCCAGCTAGACCCTACTAAGGGAACTCAACAGATGAATACAACCCATGTGAGCTGGTCTTCATTTGACAGAGGACAGACCCAAGGACCCCACTTGGTGGGGGAAGGAATCATGGTTTTGTAGAAAGAATGCCCCAAAGTATGCCCTCTCTAATATCTCGAGATATTTTAGGCAGTCGCAGAAATCTCTTCATATTCCCAAACCCTCATCACACTCATTCTCACTTCATCACACTCCTCCATTTGTCTGGAACACTCTGCTTCTTTCTACTAAGTCAATTCTTTTATTCACCCAACGCTACATTTATTGCATCCACCCCAGGAAGCTTTCTCTGTCTCTCTGATTAAAGTCAATCCCTCCATTTCAGACCAAGAAAATCACTTATAATTTATAACTTTTTTGCATCCTATTTTAAATTAAAAAGCAAAATTATCAAAATGCCAAAAGTGAAAATATTTTAAATAGAAAAAAAAATCACCCTTAATTCATATGTTCTAACATGACCATATTTGTCATTAAGCTATAGTAACTTGCTGTGTTTTAATAGTCTAAGCATTATAACTAATCTATAGGAAATAATGACATAAAATTTTCTATATGCAGCCTGATTTTTATATTAAAATATTGGCCTTTTCCTATCTTGCAACATGGCAACTGCTACTGTCACTTTTCATGGATGGATGGTATTTTGAGTAGATCTATACTCTATTTGAGCTTTCCTAGTTGAACATTTAAGTGGCTTCTGTATTTTCATTATCATAAATAATGTGACTCTGTATCTTTTACTTGTGCAATTGTATGGCTGAGCAGAGACTAATGTTTTAATGGATTAAAAGATAAAAGGCTCTCATCAAATCCCTACCTAATGTCATCGCTCCTGCTCTCCTCCAAGTTGTACCACACATTGCAGCATCTCCCACCTCTTCTAAGTCCTCAAATGCCTCCAGGGGATCCTCAGCATCTAGCAGGCAGGTAAAGGTAGAGACAAGACATGAGAGATTTCAAGAGGTTTTGGAGTCTGCCTGGAAGTAGGTATATAGGGTTTATGCATGCATGTCATTGACCAAAACTCAGTCACATGATTGCACTTAACTGCAAGGGGTGCTGGGAGATGCAATCCTGATAGGTCCCCAGGGATAGAGGAAGTCATTTTGATGGACATTTAGCCAATCTCTGCCACAATTCTTTATTTTAATTAGTTGTTTTGACTTGATTTCTTGAAGAGTCATTTTAAGTTTAAAATTCTAGCTACTAATTTATATTAAGTCATCATTCCTTCACATAAACATTAAAAATATCTTCATGCCTCCTATGATACTGCCATGTGCTGGGTAGGCAATGGGACAGAACGCTGAACAAGATACACTTGTTTTGAAATCTGTCAAGGAAGACAAGCTGTTAGTCAAGCTGTCTATTATACATTCTCTTATTCTGGCTTGAGTATTTTTTCCATGAGCATTTTAACGTGCGCAAATTTCCATCAAAGTGTTACATTCCTCAAAAGTCACATGTGTTTTCTACAGCCTTGATGGTCTCTTAGTGCTGGGCACACAGAATCCAAAATGTTATAGATTAAATGAAGGGTGCCCTCACTCATCAGATATGCTATGTGAACAATAGTGTTAAACAACATCAAAAGCGTTTTATGAGTATTTCACCTCCAAGAGGTTAGATGATTGACAAAAGAGAAATCCTAAAATGGAATATCTAGAGAGAAGTGACCTATTGAATTGGACATCAGATAATGATTCTCCAAGGAATGAAAGATGCTTCCTGCGCATGGGGAGGACTCTCTCACCTCCTCTCTGTGCCGGAAATAAACACGCACAAACGTTGCATTAACTCACAGCAGGGAAGTCTTACAGCAAGTGCAGAGCTGTGTGTCATGATGGTTTACATTAAAACCAAGGGAGACTAAACTTCCCATTCAAGGTCCTGCTAAGAATGAAGTGAGTTTCCTTATACGTCCTCCCAAACCTGAGAAGTTGCAGCTCACAGGAGGGGGAGACTTTTATTTTATCGCCCTTTCTAATGTGTAACTTTCCTTTTGTCGGCTCAAAGCGACTTGCTTTCTACTACTGTGCTGCCCTTTTTCTCAATAAAGCATTAAAAGCGTCCATTCCCTTCTGGGAATTAGGCTGCATACCCCCGCCCCCCTTTCTCGTATTTCTCAACACCTGTTAGGCAGCTGCTATGTTCTTCCCAAGCAGTGGCTGCATTTACAAGGACTAAATTCTAACAATATGGAAAGTTAGTGATACTTAAGGGATTTACAATATGAAGGGGTTGCAAGATTGCTGGAACCATACTCTCAGATTTCTCATGGCCTCCCATGGAAGTACATTTTCTTAAACAATAAAAATCACAGGATGACCCTGCTCCCTGGCTATGTGACTGTGATACTTTCGCATATTCTCGCTCTAACTGCGCGCCTGCAATCCTCATATAGCTCCGTATTTATGAACATGCACGCCTATCTGCCAGCTATGGAATGGCTTTTCACTCTAGGAGCAGCTAGCACTGAGCTTTCATGATTTGTCAAACATTGTTCCAAACACATTCCTTATATTGATACATACAAATCTCAATAAGGGGTAGCTACTGTTATACTGGCTGCTTTATAGATAAGGAAAATAAACCTCGGCAATTAAGCAGCTTGCTCCAGGTAGACAACTAGTAAGGAGAAGAGCCAGGATTTCAATGGGACAGATTGGACATGATTTTAATTGGCATGCAATTCTAACATTTAATATTTTCTACTAGGTTTATGATATTATATTGCAGTGCAGAATGAGGATTACTGTTTATTTTTAATTTACAACAAGCCATTGAGATAAGTAGGGCAAATATTATCAGGTCTTGTTAGTGTTCTTTTTCCCCTAAGAAAAGTGAGTCTCAGGAAAATGAAGTGACCGTACAGTTCGTGTAGTCGGTCAGCAATGGAGCAAGGGCATTCTGCCTGCTGGTGCCACATACGAACACGCACATATATGCACATATATGTACAATATACATATTGGAAACCTATGTATTGTGGTGTGCAGGGTTTGACGTGTAAGGTACTTAAGTATTTATAATAATAAATGATGCAAGTTTGGAGAGGGCTTGGGTTCCCATTGAGAAAAGTTTCCCCAGAGCTCCCCTTTCAGCAGCACACGGTGAGTGTCCCCAGGCAAGTTTCCCCCAGAGGCAGAGACATTTAGTTATGTCCAAAGAGGCAGGTTTATTTAAAAAAGGAAGGGTAGTCAAGGATGCTTGCAGACACAAGTGGACAGGAAGCGCTGCCCCTGAAAGGGACAGGTGTGTTAGGACAGACGCCTGCATGGCCACAGGTGGGCAGGGGAGCTGGTGCCTCTTGCCGGAGTGGAGACTGCACTGAGAGTCTTCTCTTTGAGAGGGGCTCATTCCTCTGTAGGATTGTTAACCGCTGTTAAATTGTTTCTAGGGTTGGCGCCTAAGGGGGTCGTCTATATTTGATTTGACTAGGTCAATTCGAAAGGACCAGTGATTATTGTACGATGGCTCTGACTCTCCACGTCCCTTGGTGTGGGCCTCAGTCTGCACGGTTTAAGGACTGTAGTCATCATTTCTGCCCTCACCTCCAGTTTCTGCCCTCACCTCCAGTTTCTGGCGTTGTGGTGCCAGTTTCTAGTCTTGTGATGCCTCCTTCCCAAATTTTCTACTTAGCCTCTATCAGTAAATATTAATTACATATAATATACAGTTGTGTAAAATAATACTGAAAATGATTTGGAAACAAACACAGTAACTTGAAATGCCTCACTCTCCAGATCTGATCACCACAAATTTCCTTTAGGATCCTCTACACACTGAAATGCCCACCTTTGAAAGTAATGAACAGTTTATGGTCTAAAAGAATTATGTCCATATTTTTTTGTGAAAACAAAGTTCACATCATAGTGACAAAAAGGATACAGATATATTGGAGTAGTCCAACACGCCAGTTATTAAAACTTCAGAGTCACTCAACATTCCAGAAATACTTTATGTATCAGTGGAGTTTTGAGAGGAATGAGATGAAAGATCTCTCGAGCCTGGGTTCTGCTCTTAATTCTGCTGGAGATTGGTCTCTGGTAACCAGGGACTTTAGCCTCTCTGGGCTCAAATTACACATTAAAAGGAGCCTCAGGATGTCTTTAGTAAATATGCAAGGGGCCTTGGAGTTCTGACCAACAGTTGCTCCGTAGTTCTTAAAAATCAATGAAGATGATGAGAAAAATAGTGCTACTAAATGCCAGTGGGCCTGAGGGACATGGGGGGGGGGGCATTCGGTGATGTTCCACCAGAATTGGCCAGGATTAAACTGAGTTAACACACATGGATTACTTACCAAGCATGTGTAGTTACAACTAAATCAATGTTAGTATTAGTCATCTGGGAGAATAAATACATATGAAAATGCAAAGTATGCATATGGCATACTCTGAAAAAGGAGAATAATTGAAAATGTTGTCTACTAATCTTCTAAACATATTATGAAGTTACAGTAGTTAAAAATGTGAATCTGACCAGACATAGGTCATTAAATCAGTGAAACTAAACAGGTGTCCATAAATTGATGCATTATATATATATATATATATAAAATGCATATTTATAGATGTTTATATTCAGAATATTTATATCCTTGCAAGAAAGTGAAGAGAAAGGATTTAGAATAGTTGGTTAAGAAAATATTTTAAACCCTATTTCACACTTCCAAAAAACAAATTCCAAATGGTTTAATAATTACTCTCTTTAACAGCTCACTATCTAATCTATCCAGAAGTCCTATTAGCACTATACTGAAACATATTTCAAATTGAATTATTTATTACCATCTCCAGTGGATATTTTACCTTAACTTCAAGCTCTAATCATCTTTGCTTCAAAATGAATTATGCTTTCATTCTGACCCTTCACCATATGTACATACCTATGCAATCCAAATCAAAATACAGAGCACTGGCATAGCATACTAGAAAGTTCCCCATGTGCTTTTCCAGTTTATCCTCCTACTCCTGGAAGAGGCAATTATGATTTTAAGATAGGCATATGTCTAACTTTAATAGATACTGCTAACGGGCTTTTCAAAGTGGTTATACTGCTGATTTCATTTACACTGCAACGTGTGAGAGTACAATTAACTTCTTCACTAACATTTGGTGGTGTCAATTCTAATCCTTCAGTAGGTAGATAGTGATGTATTGTTGCAGACTTAATTCACAGTTCCTCAATGAACAGAGACATAGAGAAATTATATAGGTATACTGAACACTGGGATAGCCTTTTTTGGTGAAAGTTTAGGGTATTCAGCCATTGTTTATCCCATATCACTCCAATGTCTTAACAATATGATCTAAAAAAAGTCTTGTCACTTTTTTCCCCTCTGGCTTTGGAATAATTTGCTTGGTGTGTCCTGCCTCGTCATACTTTGAGATGAAAGTCTCTGAGACCTATTTTAAAGGTCTCATGTTTTCACATGAAAAACCTGCTTCAAGTTCCCTGCACAATTATGATAAAAATCCAAGCTAACATGGCTGACAGCCAGTTTCCCCCCACGGCTGCCTGGCCTGCCGTCTGCATTTCGCCTGTCACAGCGGCCCTCCTTTTGCCTCTTGAACTTGTGATTCACTTCTACTCAAACCTGTGCACCAGCTGTCACCTCTACCCTAATGCTCCTTCCTTCCTATAGAATCGACTCGTCTCATTGTTAGGTCTCTTTAGACATCAGTTCCTAAGAGAAGCATTGCTAATTTTCTAGCTACATATAAGTTTATCTTTCCTAGTGCCCTATTTGATTTCTTGCATAGAGTTTATCACTTTCTGAGATGCTGTTTAAGGGCTTGTTGTCTGGCTTCCTGGTAAAACAAAAACTCAACGAAAAGTTGAGACTTTTGTGTTATTCTTCACTGGTTTTTCAGTGTTTATTACATCCTCAGTACTCAACAGATACTTGTAAAAATTATAGATAATATTATTAAAACCTTATGATAGAGAAGGCTTTTCTGGGGACACCACCGAGTAGAGAAACATGATGGACAGATGTATTTATACAAAAATTTGTAGAACTTCTATACAAGAAAAGGTCAAAGCAGAGAATAGTTACAGTATATGAACTAATATAGGTAAGTGCTTGGTTCAGATCAACACAACCACTAAATTTAAACCTATTTAGGGAAGAGTCATCTTCCTGACTCAGTTTTGCCCAGACATCCTTAAAAAAGTGTAATTATCACCATCATAGGAAGCAATGACACTCTCAGCACAAGCAACCTGACCAGGAAGCGAGTAAGTTAGAATAAGCAATCCATGTGTGCAAGTGAAAGCTATGAAGACATGTTCAAACTGACTAGTAGTTTTAAGTTGCATTTGTATAAAATGAAATACAATTTTCTGTCTATAAAGCTGGTAAAATAAAATTAGCACATACAAAACTGATTTATGTTGGGAATAGATTCTCTACTATTTAATTGGCAGAAGTCTGAATGGCAATGACAATTTTGGAAGTCAATTTGCCAATGTCTATTCAAATTTAAATGTATAGCCTTTTTTTAAAAGGCACATTTAATTTAGTATCCAGAGTGCAATACAAAAGCCCAAATACAACGAAGCACCCCATTCCTCCATGAATACCAAAAACAATGCTCTTTCGACGTGTGTCTGTTGAATGGAATGGGGATTTGATAAGTTTCCCTAGTGAAAAAAATAATGTCGTGAGTCTCATCACAGCAATATCCTTATACAGTCTACTTGCAAAATGAATGTTCAGAGTGCTTCACACAGTTTAAACCTCAAGTTGGACATCACCTCTTCATGTTTGTACAGTCCTCAGTAGTACTATCTAGTTTTAGCAGTCAATCAAGGAGCAAACCATTGATTAAAACCAGATTGATTTAAGGCTCAGTCAAGAAATACAGAGCCACAAGCTAAATGGTTGCCTAGATGAACTGACATTTATTTGATGCTTTCTTGACTATTCAGTCTTGACTGGGGAGTATGATTTGGTTAGCTATCAGGCGTCAACTTCCAGGCACTGAGCTCATTTTGGACTTGTTCCCATTTGTCTGTAGTCTTGTCCAATTCACCTTTCATTTTTAGGAAAAACAAGTTGGTGGCTGGGCCTGTCTCCCATTGTTGATCTCACCTGGGCCACACTGGGCCGTGGAGAAGCTGGAGGCCTTGCGCTGGAATAGGACACTCTTGCACCTCTTGCTCTTGGTTGCCAGTTGCATTGCAAGCATGTTTTCCCCACGTGCAGATTCTTGCTGTTGTTGCTTCAGTTTTTCTTAGACTTCCTTATGCCAGTTTCCCCATCAGAGTTAAGATCTGCCTACTGCCCTCCAAAGCTTGCACACATGCCTCATATTGTTGTCATCTTAGATTTGACTCATCTCGTGCCATAACTTTGAAGTCTGTTTCACTCAGTTGAAACTTTAAGAGGTTTCTCTTTGGTCATCTTGAATGTGAGGAGTCGCCCTCTGGCCATGCTGCGGGGAGGGATGGCGCCTGTACAGACCTTTTGACTCAACAATTCCATTTCTATAAATGAATCCTATCAACAAGCCAAAGTACTTATGCAGAGGTGCCCATACAGATTATTTGCAGTGTTGCTTATGAAAACAATGTAACAGGAAACAGGATAAGTAATGTATGGTACACTCATGATGGAATCCTATATGGCCATTAAAAATAAAGAAGTAAATCTTAATGTGCATATAAGGATGTCTGTGATATACTAAGAGGAGAAAAAACTGAAGAGCAATATATGTACCATGAGTTCCTTATCGGAGAGGAACTCTAATCTGCAAACAGAAATCTGACTCATTGTAGCTAAGAGAACAAAAGTACCTTATCATTTTATATAACAAGCAGTCTGGTGGAGTTTTTGTAGGGCTATTAAAATTTTTTTTATAAAATTTTTTTCTTGCATCATTGTAGTCCCCATAGTTCTCCCACCACCTGTCACCGTGAACCATCCCGGTATCCCCTTTTGTTCCTCCTCCCCATCCTTTGCTGTATGGCCCAGCTCAATGGTGAAGTGGCTAGTTTTGACTTTTTCTTCACCTTTTGTTTGGTTTCTATGTATTCCACATATAAGTGAGACCATTCGATATTTATCTTTTTCCTTCTGACTACTTTTGGCCAGCACAATCTTACAGGGCTATTTTAATAACCAGTGGTGTCAGAACAGTAATGGTTCAACAACTTCAGGATTCTCGACCTTTTCCTCATGGTCACAAAATGCTTCAGCTGCTCAAAATAACAGGTCTCCACACCAGCTGCCTGAATTGAAGAGTACAGAAGATTTTCAAGTATCGGTATCTTTTTACCAAGTAAGATAATTTCTCACAGAAACTGCTTATAAAATATGCCCTTAGTATGTAAAGTAGTCCGTTGGTTGCACAAAACACATGGGACAGTTTGATTTTGCACAAAAAGCCATGAAAATATACAAAGGAGAAGATTCTATGGCCCATGTAGAGGCTAGAAATCTAGTCAGAGGGCTGGAGGAGGAGACTGCTACCCTGGAACCAATAGATCTCTGCCCTCAAAGCACTGACCATAAAAATAAAATATCAATAATTCAGTCCTCATAAAAATTAAAAACTCTTTCTCATAAAAAAAACATTAAGAGCATGAAAATGACTAGGAGAAAATAGCACATATATGTACACACACAGACATACATACATAGACATAGACATACACATAGTTAAGATACTTGGATCCAAAAGAAAATGACAACTCAATTTATAACAGACTAAAATCTTTGACACCTCAGAAATTAGATGACACAAATGGCACAATAAGCTTATATGAAAAATTATGTCATCTAGGAAGAAAATTCAAATACAAATAAAAACCACAGTAAAAATCTATTATGTAGTCACCAGAATGGCTAAAATTGGAAAGACTAACAATACTAAATGCTGGTGAGAACACAGAGCATATAGAACTCCTGTATTTTATGGGTGGGAACACCAGTTAGTTCTGCCTCTTTAGAAAATTCTTCAGTGATACCAAATAGCTAACTACTTGCATAGACTCTGAGGCCCAGTAATTTTTCTCTGGGGTATATCGTCACAGAGGCATGCATCCATCAAAATATGCGAAGGGGTATTCTTAGCAGAAGCAGGAGGGGAACAGATAAATTGTGGTATATGCCTGCAATGAATAACCACACAATATAAAAAAAATATTAAAAAAGCCCCACACAATATAAAAAAAATAAACTAGTGAATCATGCAACAAACCATGAGCTAATCTCATAGACATGCTAGCAGAAGCCAGACACAGGAGATTATGTACTATATTATTTAATTTATATGAAGTTTAAAACCTGGTGAAACTATGGTTATGGAGATCAAGATAGTGGTTACCCTAAGCAGATATTAACTCAGTGCATGATGAGGCCACCTGGGGTGATGGGAATTTTATCTTGAGCTGGGTGATGGGACGGTAACTGCGTACATATATAAACATTTATTGGACTGAAGCTTTGTGAGCTTTACAGTGTGCAATTTATACCTCAATAAAAAAAATAAACCAAAAATCCCCCAACCAACAAAAAAGAGATCTTTTCTGTCTCTTATAGCTGGAAAGTAAAAACTTGATGTCCATGGCTTTTGGGTTGACAAAGGACATCGCCTTCCACAATTTCATTTGTATATTTATATAATCAGACACACACAATTTGTATATGTGTTTATATAAATGTAGACATTTTTGAAAGTGTATATGTTCAATTGATAACAGCAATTACATTTGAAGATGGAATTGGATAGGATTTTAATTTTTTTGTTTATACACTTCTGATTACTAAAATAAAAGAAGAAAAGCATGACATTAGAGCAGGAATCTTGAGGGTCTCTAGTTATAATGTTCAGTGTTCAGTCTTTATCCTCTATGGTAAATAAAGAGAGAGAAACTAATGACAGATACCCAGGCCCCCAGAATGTTTTTAAGTAGAGGGAGGAAAAGTTACAGAGGACTGCAAAACCTTCTCTGAGCTCATTTCATCAAGATGGAAAAATCTAGTCAGAAAATTAATATGCCTGTGAATAACTGAGCGCTGCCTACAGTATATTCTCCTGAAATGACATTTTCTTTCATATGAATGATGAAAAGAGTAGGAAAGCAACCTTAGAGGTCATCTCATTTAATACCCTCACCAATGTGCCAACCCTTTCCATAATTTTACTTTTAAAGTGTCTCAACGGTTGTGTAACAAGCGGAAAATATGCCTTTACTACCAAAGAGGGGAGGTGAGCTGTATAGTCAACTGGCTAGAAAACAGGCTATGAAGTCTGTTTACTTTACCACCTGGAGCAGTGTTTGTGTGTGTGTGTGTGTGTGTGTGTGTGTGTGTGTGTGTGTGTGTGTGTGTGTGTGTGAGAGAGAGAGAGAGATGTTCATGAGTGTGTGTGTGGTATGTGTTTGATGTGTGATCTGTGTGTGAGGTTGTATGTATGTGTGGTGGGTGATGTGTGTACGTATGAATGGAAGAGACGTTAAGATGCAGATCTGGGAATCCATTTAGCAATATTGGAAGTTGTTATCGATGTGTCTAACATTGACAGAAATTATCTAGAGTTTAAACTCCACCCTTTCGTTCTAGCATTCTCCTCAAAATAAAGGTCTTCACTTCTCAGAACACAAGCACAAGCTATGTTCTACTCTGGCTTTCTATAGGCTACCTCCTAGTCCCTGAAGTCAGCTGAACTTCACTCAAGTTGTATTATGTGTTTTAATACTAACCAACAAATGTTACCCCCTGTTATTTCTTGTTACCCCTGATCTTCTTCCCATCACTGTTTCCCCCCCTACTCAACAGTCACACACTCCGCTCACCTTTTCTTCCCTGGCTTTTCTCCAAAGCCTAGATCCCAAGGGAAATAAAGGGTTCATGCACATAGAAGTAGATGTTAAAAAATATCTGAGGAGTAGGAACTGTGCTGCTTTTTTCCTCAGACTAGGGAGAAACCTCAGCGTGGAGAAGAGAAAAGTAAGAAAGAAGGTACAAAGCACAAGTGCAAGTACAAGTGGTCATTTTCAGAATAAAAAAACTGTGCTGGGCATTTGGGGCCAAATCCAGTGTTGAGCAAGAAAGTCTTCAGGTAAAGTCACTGCATCAGAGAGCAGTGGGTCCCTGTGGATCACTCCAAGGCCACATTGGTGGAGGACACCAAAACCCCAAAGAAGGCGTAGTGGGTCTACACTGATAGGACTTGGGATAGCTTCGACAATTTCTCATCGTGTAGATTGATTCAGATGCGATGGATAATTCCCTTGAGAGGGCCCCAGAAGATATAGAGAACCAGAACAAGAGAATAACTTGTGCAGATGAATGGCAGAATGGCAATGGTGTCTTACAGAAGACTAGCATGGACAGTGGCCATCACCTTAGTAATGCCCTAACCTTGTGTAGACCTCTTAGAAACTTAGACCACCTCTGTGAAAGGGAGGACACGGGGGAGAGTTACTGAATTGATTGGGACTGAATTTCTGCCACTTTCTTAGCATTTGACTCAAAATAGAAATTGAAATTAAAAAAATACTAAGTTAGAAATCTTCTCTCAAAAATTTCACCCTCACCCTATAACTTTTCAGATAATTTGACTTTATCTCCTTCAATAGTTACATAATGGGTTCAAGTTCAACCACATTTCTCTGAAACAGACTTTTGTTCCAGAAATTCTAAGAGTTAGAGACCCATTCCTTAGAAAATAGGTTCTAATTCTTAGAACCTCTAACAGAACACTCCACAAAGGTCCATCCTTGTGAGTGATTGGTTCAGAAGGAAAGCAAGATTTTACCTGAGGAGTGAATCTGAAACCACCCCTGGTCTCCTTGAGCATTCTTGGAAGAAGGAAGAAAATATGGTGAAGGAAAACAGGGATATATTTTCCTGCACCCATTTCTTTCAAGCTGTGACAACATTTCTTTTCCTGAAACATTAGGAAAACTAACAGAGTGGATGACAACTTTAGTACCACCAGTTATTTCACCATAGCCTGGAGAGTCCATTGTGGACGTCTGATTAACTGGGAATGGATCACGATGTCAGGGTTAGGTAGACAACTCCGAGACCACCCAGGCAGCAATGTCCTGACCTCCAAAACACTCCTACTTTGTGCTAAAGTTGTGCAACAAACTAGAGGGGAGTCTGAAAGTGAAGGGTTAAAATGGCTCTCCTTTTCTAGAATTATCTCCAGCCCTCCTCCTCTTCCTTCTTATTTTTCCTCCTACTTCTCCCCCACTTACTTTTCCTTCTCTTTCTCCTTTAACTATTGCCACTTCAAATACCCAGGCTGGAAAGCCCGTCCATGTTCACGATGACAAATGTCTCCTCTTCCACCCATCCTTCTTCCTAGCCATTCTTGGCTTTTTAACCTCTTCTGTGTTTCAGAAGCCTTCTGACAACCCATTGCCTCATCCGTACTGATCTAGTCCCAAGAGACTTCCTCTGCATCCTCGTTCTACTCTAGTTGCATTTTACTGAAAAATTTGTGTTCCAAGAACATCCCCAAGATTTGTTTAATCGGGTAAGACACACAGACATGGAACTGACTGCCGTGAAGGTAGAAGTTAATGCACACACATCCCTAGAAACAGGAGACATGACACACTGTGCAGGGTCATATGGGGATACGGCCTCGAGACAGAGAGGGAATGGAGAATGTAGCCCAGAGCTTTTATTGAGGTTCTTTAGGAAGGAATAGACAGTACAGGGAAGATAGTCTGTTTTGCTCCGTAAGTTCAGTATTAGTTTGAATAATTTCTTATAGCTATGCCTATAGCAATGGTCTCTTGTCATATGATGGTGCCTGGCCCTGGGTCACTAAGAATGAGGCTTGTTGACTTGTTCTTTGAGACAGTTAGATGAAGGAGAGAGTTGTAAATTCTGGTTCTGGGTTGGGTGGTTTGTATATCAGAGGCCTGGTACTCTATGGGGAGTCATTCATTATGTCTAGGAATTAGCTAGCTCTGGGAGGGATGGTCTTTCCAGGATCAAGATCCGAATGCCAAAGCACAAAGAATACTCAATGGAATACTACTCAGCAATTAAAAAAGATGAATGGTACCTTTTGGGGACAAAATGAATGGATCTTGAGATAATTTGATAAGTGAAATAAGTCAGAAAGTGAAAGACAGTTACCAGATGGTTTCACTCATTCACAGAATATAAATAACTAGATGAAATAACTAGATGAAAGCAACTGGCAAAACACAACAAAGATGATTTTTAGATTCTGTGAAAAATACACTGGTCATGGGGCGGGGGGCAGTGGTGAGGGGAGGTGAGAGGAAGAAAGGTGATAGGGTGTTGGCCTTGGGGCTTTGGTAGAGGGTGAGTGAAGCATGTGCACCTATGGGGGTGTGACTTTCTCCCCAAATTACATAGTTGTGTAAATGATTGGCAAGTCAGTGAAATTGGAAAAAAAAATACAACATCAAGAAAATATAGTCAATACCAGTTGCATTAAAATAATTATTGTTGCATGACACACTATCGTCATTAGTCCAAGCACAGCCCTTTTGAGTTTATGTGTTTTTCTCTAAAATAAAGAGCTGTGTGAATTAACTACAGCACCCAAAGCCCAGGAGCTTTTTCCCTAACCTTGTAGAACCCAACAATTCTTTCTGCAGTTTATTTAGGGTTCTCAACACCTCCTGAGGAGAATAACCCATTGAATGATTGCCAAGGGCCACTTTCTTCCCCTGTCCTCTCATCTATCTCCTCAGCTTGAATTTCGAGCTCTTTGAATGTTTTCCAGCCTGTAACTTAAACATTGGCAACAAAAGAACATTCCACCTGGCTATGGATAAAAAATTCATGAATTTACGGAGTGAGATACTGAATTTTTTTACAAGTTACTTTGTGCCTACATCAGTCAACATCTCTGGTAATGGCAAAATATTCTTTACAGCCTTTGAACAAAAATCTAACACCAAGATTTTAGGAAGCAAAGGGTTTTAACAGAGTGCTTTCCAAGTCAGGTCTAAAGCTATGGTAACACCAGAAGAGTCTTCTTACTGTCTAGATTTTCAGCGGCTTCACTATTCATTTTGAATGAGGGCCGCCAGGCACTGTCAAACAGGAGCCAGCAGACGTGCAGAGACAAAGCTTTTCATAGCCTTTGGAGAATATTAATTATGATGTATTTTGGATGGGAAATTTGAGGGATGTTATGTTTAGAGAAACTGCTGGGACTGTTGCTGAAAAATCAGCAGAAACCAGAGGCCTACAAGAGAGGACCCTGGAAAAGCCGGCAGTACACGGTCACAGGCAACAGGTATTCTGGGGAGGGGTGTGTGGGGGTGATGCTCAGGGGGCTTCAGGCTGACTGTCCAGTTCCTCATTGCCATTCTGGAGGTTCTTAAATATTTCTCTTTCCAAGTATTTGGAAATGTGAGTAGAGGAAACTGTCATGTGTGCTGATGACTGGATCGTTTCTACCCTATTCAACTGTTATTTTTCTGGTCTTCCTGCAATTCTGTCCAAAATGTCCCCACAGGCTCCTGTTCCTGAGCTATTGTTGCAAAGAAGTGTGTAAGACCAAGCTTTCAAGTCTTCATTAAAATATCATTTTTCCTTTCTTTTTAGCCCATGAGAACTTTGGAAATTGGCTTTATTATATCCTAACCCAGGCCTTGTAATGAAAAGGATTTTAGAAATTTCCTTAGGTCTCAAGTTCAAACCAAACAGTAGGTCTGGTTTTATTTTGTGAAGATAATGTGTAAATCATTTCCTGTCAGATTTTAGACGTTTTGAATGAACTGCCTGAGAAAAGAGTACTTGGGTGTTCAGGTTCACAAAATTTGGGGACTTTGGATGGATCCTAATATATTTAGGAGACCCCATTTAAAAATATTTATCCACCAAATGGAATGAAAGGGTGTTTGTCCTACAAATGGCCTCTGGAATAACATTAGAAGCCCAGCCCCTGCCACTGAACAGTGGCTATTACCCTTGGACACTGGTGAGCAGGGCTTATAATTCTGGGATAATTTTCCTTTGAATTTATGATTCTTCAACTTCAGTTCACACATCAACCTTCTTGTCCCCTCTCCCGTGTTAAATTGGTTCATAAAACTCCACACACCATAAAATGAGATCTGGGTGGAGATGTGGCAAAGTATCCCCTAAGGTCAACATTATGATAGACTCCCCGACCCAGCCCCTCCTGGGTCCCACCCCAGAAGAAAATGGAAACAAAAGGCACGATGGTCTGCAGACCTTAACTCAGGCAACCCACACACAGCTGTTCATCCTGGTTTAGCTGCCACCACAGTGGCCTTTATAAAGGGAGACCCTTTTCTTTCTCTCCATGTTCCTTATCTGAGTAGTGGTCTGCACAGAGGATTAAGAAAATGCCAGAGTCTCACTCTGCTCAAGAGAGCTGACACCAAGGACTTCCGTGGCCTGACTCCAGCCACATGTGGAGCAGCCCCGCCTGGAGCAGCCAGCCCTGATGGTGTCTGAAATATTTGGCTGCTGGCTCAGGCTGTGGGCTGGCTGTCTGGTTTGTTTGAACACTAACTAGCCTGGGAGTCTTTGTGTAGAATGCTCCTTGAAGCTTTTTCCATGACATCTGCCAATTAAATGTATGAATTACTCTGTTTACTCCTCTGTGACAGGGCAGATATTTTAATCAGAAGCAAGAGTTTTCTCTTCATCCTTGTTTTTAATTCTAGCATTTGATAATGTACCAGAAACTGGGCCAGATGATTTTATATTTGCTGTTTCATTTTATTCCTTGTTTTAGCTCTGTAATCGGCTTAGAATTTCCATGTTACAGATGAGGAAACTGAGATAAAGAAATAGGAATTGATTGATCTAGAGTCACTCAAAGTGACCAGGGACAATAGGAACTAGAGCCTAGGGGTCCTCATTTCAAGAATTTCACAAATCTTCTCCATTCCAGTTTCCTTGCTTGACTGTTTTGAGTTGGTATTTTAGCCTTGATTTATTCATTCTCACATGCATTCAATATGAGCATCTGCCACTGAGCATCTACTATGTAAAATCTACTATGTAAAAGGGACTAAAGGTTAAGCACAGGGGTCTGCAAACGTTTTCCATGAAGAACCAAATAATAAATTTAGATTTTGCGTGCCATCTGGTCTTTATTGCTCTTTGATTCTACCGTTGGAGCTTCAAAGTAGCTGTATATAATAGAAATAGATGCATTCCAGTAAAGCCTTATTCACAAAGATAGGCGTCAGGTCAGACTTGGCTCTCTGGCTGCCCTTTCTATAGATGAGTGTCGTGCATGCCTGCATTGCACAGACTTAGCACCATAGTGAGATAGCGCAGTGACGTGTCGACTCAATGCGGAGCACTGAGGATGAGGACAACGGGGCTTGGGTTATTCCCTGCCCCCCTGAAAGCCCCACCTGAATCATTGTCTCCTACATGAGGCAGTGAGATTTCTTCTCTGTCTTCTAGCTCGTCTCTTGCCTTCCCCATGGGGATGCTCCTGGTGCAGGCATCCTCCGCTTTTTGAAAGTTTGCATCAGGTCACTGTGCTTTTACAAAAGACCTAGATATGACCTCTCTTCATAAACCACAAGAAATCTGAAGAGGATTTTCCCTTTGATGACAAAGGGTGAAAAATGATAAAACATTCAGCCCTTTTGCAGCAGCCTGTATCCAGGTAGCACACACCCTAAAGTGAGAGTGGCCCACCTAGCTGCTGCCCACAACCTCCTCTAGACAGGCTGTATTCGTTGCTTCCTTTCCACTTTTAATATATGTGACTGTTATTTTAGGTTTTGTGTGTTATTTGGTATAATCTGGTCCATTATTTTTTGGGTGTGAGAACATTCAAAAAATTTTCCATATAAGGGAATGGTAATTGCCTCTTCACTTTATACCATTTTGTTTACAAAGGTTTAAGATAGTAGGGAAACCTGTACTAATTAAACTCCTGTGTGATATGGGTAGGCATAATGTTAAATAAGTGAAAGTGACAAGAGTACTAGGCCTGAAAGAGCACAGAAAAGCCTGGTTTGAGCATGGCCATCCACAGACCTAATTACATTACAAAAGTATTAATTATGATAATAACAGCGGCTACCATGGATTAGTACTTACATGCTAAAGGTGCTCATCTACATAATCTCACTTGACTCTCAGAACAATCGGGTTTATAAGTATGGCTAGTTCTACTTTTCAAATGGGGAAACATCGACTCAGAAAAGTGAGATCATAAGATCAGGCAACCAGGAAATAGCAGACACAGGATTTGAGTGAAAGTACATGTTTCCAAATTCTATATCCTCAATGCCAAAGTCAACGTCATTTAAAAGAAGGAAATAAAAGAATGAACAATCAACTTGTCATCATTGTTGTTGCCTTCATGGAATCATGGCAACAAGACAAACCTAAGGGACCACTTGACATGAAAGATGTTGTGGGGACAGCAACCACACAGTATGTTCCTATTAACTGTGGGCAGATTCCTGAAGCACCTAAGACCGTCTGCGACTGTGTGGTCACAGCGCCCTCTGGTTGCCAGGAGGAGTACCACAAGCCCTACTTGATTTCCCTCCACAAAGATTGGAGACGCAGTGGCTCTCCTGCCCACCTGTGACTATGCAGGTCTTTCTCTTCACCACCCTTCTCCCTTTGCAAAGCAGCAGAGACAGCTCTCCTCCCAAGCTGCCCACCTGTGACTATGCAGGCCTCTCTTTTTGGGAACCTGTCCCTTTCAGGGGCAGCTCTGTCTGCTTGTGTGTGAGCAAGCATCCTTTCCTTCCCTTCCCTTTTATAACAAATCTGCCTTTTTGAATGAAAGAAGGAAGATGAGTCCTACTACTGGCTGTTGAGGATTGGAATTTGAATCATCGTGTGAGTTTATTGGATTCTTTTCGTGTTAATCTTATAATTCCAAATGTATTGCCAGATATTTACTGGGAATGGGAGGGAGAGGAAAGAGAACCTGTAATTCACACAGGATACATGGAGGGGAGAGAAAAGACACCCTCTGCCATTTAGCTGTCTCCCTGTCTTGATTTCACTCAAATCCCCATCTGAACAATCCGCACATCTTTCCTCTCCTAGGGTGCCCTATGGTCGACTGAACACTGATAACATCTGCGTCAGGAAGAAATCAAGGAGGCTCCCGATGATCCCTGGGGGCACCTACAGCTCCAAACCAGGTAAAGTTTACTTCATTATTGGAAAAAAAGTTTTCACAGAAGTCAGTTAATGATGCATTTGACAATGGATGCAAGGAAAGGGGACAATGCCAAGACAAAAGAATACAAGTCAACTGGCTATTAAAGAAGCTAGAATAGGAGAATTGAAAAAATATAAATTAAATAAATAAAGGATCACTCTTCATGGCACAGCAGTGCTGTGGCCTGGGGATGGAACTGGAAACTTTGTGTGGTGAGTTCTAGTGGGATGTGGGTTGGGCCGAAATATATCTGTCTCCAAGAAATACATTTATCAAAATGCTAAGCTTTAATTTTTTTTTTAAAGTAAACAGCCAAAAAAATACCAGTCTTGCTCCTTTCTTGAATAGGACCCTGGATATGTCTATGGAAGTCTGTGTGAAGGGAAAACCCTTATTAACTTGACCCAAGCTCCCTACCACCCTCCCCAGGTCCTTTCAGTTTGGCCTCATTCCATCTCCACCCTCAGGGCGTGGAGGGCTGTGTCCAAACCTCTCCTTTTCACCCCTGGGGGCAGCACATGATGTGCTTCCTTTTTTTCAAAGGAGCGACCATATTGGAAGAAATGCAGGCTATGCGAAAACAATTTTGCTGGTCCAGTAGTCAAATCTCTGAGCCCACAGAGATGTTTCTCTGCCTACCACATTTTCCTTGGCTCTTCTGGGCTCCATCCCTCTAAGCAAACACTCCCTCTGCATTTAGACTCCTTCTAACACTGAGTGTAATGTAATGGAAAGAAGCATTGAAGGCCTGTGTTTTGGTGGTTTGGCTATTGACTTCCTCTCGCTGTTTAACATCCCAGACTTTCTCTTTTCTCATCTCCATTCCGTAGTGTCCCTCGTACATGCCAGTGGAGAATCAGAGGGTGTGATATATGTGAGAGTATGTTAATAAATGTTAAGAGTCAAATACATGGTTATTAAGCGCTGATAGGTGCTTGGCTTTGGGAAATATGGTACAAAGACACAGCCTTTGATCTTGAAGAATTTATAATCTAGTCAAAAAGGTCATCAGAGAAAGGTTGTTTTAATGGAATGTGTGGTGATAGGCTCATGTGTGTTTGTTTTGCTGCTTTCTTACTGGTCGTTGCCAACCACACCATAGATTTCTCCAAATCCTATACCCACTTCCACTAATATCCTTCCTTCTTTGGGTACCGGATTTCCAACTGGCCAAATGGATGGGTAGCTAGAAAATTGGTTGACCAACTTAGGAGACTTCTGAAAGGGTCAAAGGCACTGTTAAAAATTATGCCGGAGCAGTTGGTAATTGGTGATTGTCCCAGGCAGTCAGACATTATGGTCACACTGCAGATGAGTGGGGCAGGCCTGCGCAATGCCCGAGGCCTATTCCAGTTCTTGCAATGTACGGCCTTACCTTTATGATCCAAAGTCTCTGTCCCAGCCCCAGTTAGCCTGTTTCCGTTTTGACTGTTCCATGGGTGTGGCTGCTGGTCAGTAGCGAGACAGCCAAATCTTGGCAAGCCCTGAAAATCCCTGTTGCTCGCCTTCCAGATCAAGTCTTCTGTGAGTCAAACTGTACCATGTTCTTTGTGGTCACATAATCTGTTGGAGCTTCCCTGCCTAGTAGACCTGAGAACCTAAATGAAAATAAATCAAAACACAAGCAGAGAGGTCATGCTTCTGCTGGATGTGGCGCCCCTGAACTGTCTGCTTTCCCAGCTCAGATGCTTTTTATATTAACCTCCTCTCCCAGAGCAGTAAGCCCCACGCTCGCACGGATGGGCGAGTTTCCAGGAGACACGTATATGTTGAATAGCACCTACACACTGTGAGCTTTGGCAAGCTTAAGATCAGTGAGAGGGAAAGATTAACGAGTTGGTTTTGTATATCTCTCTTCCTCCCCACCTTCTTTACAATTTGATTCTCTTTCCACTTCCTCGCTCAAAATTTTTATGGGCTTGTGACAGAATCCTTAAAATTTCTTTTTCTTTCCTATGGCTTCTAATAAAAGGATTCCCAACCACAGTGAATAGGGAAACTGAGGCACAGATGAACCACAGAGGACTTTTGGATAATCTTTTACACACGGGGACTCACACCATTCATACTAGATAATTGGGGGTTAGTGATGGAGTGTTTTATATATTCAGGCTGTATGTTGTCTAACTTGTGAGAATTAGACACTTTAACATAATCTTAAGGGCAAAAACAAGGTGTGTGACTGAGCTAACCACACTCTTCCCAGCAATATACATATGACCCATGAAGTATCTTACTGGGGAGGGTTGTAGGCGCTTGGGATTCACACGGTTCTGGAGTCTTCATTTCCAGCATCCATTCTAGTTTGATCACTCTGATAAAATGTGCTGAGGATTGTAGGAATTGATTCTGGAGGGGCCTTCTCATCAGCCCACAGATATTTGTGCAGAGGGTCTTGTCCTTATCATGTTCATCTATATCATGAAACAACCCATTTTGGTAGCTCAGTTCCAGAACTAGAATCTGCACAGAGAGAACTAGGTTTTGTGTTCAAAGATGTGATGGGAGGAAAGGAAGGGGCAGAGGCGAGGGGGAAACGTGTGTGGAAGGTTCGGGGGAGAATACGTTGTTAAACCTACCAAATTCATCCCGAACTTGAAGGACCTTGTAGAAACCCATCGAGAGGACAATTCCAACCCCAGGTGCAGCAGCCTCCATGGTTTCTCCTTATCCTTTGCAGCAAGCCCACACTGAGCTTCCTTCTCTAGGACCTGGGACAAGGTCGCCACAATCCAATCTGACCAGTCACTCAACAGGCAGGAGCGGGCAGCTCTGAAAATTGCAGATCCTGGTTCAAATGTGCTTGCTCCTGTAATCCTGTCTTTCAGCCCCCTACTTCATCAGGAGCGATCAATAGTAGGTGATGCACGTGGAGGTGACGATTTGACCCGCTGGGACTCCTGGGCTCATTCCTGCTGCCTCCTCTTGAGTCAGTGTTAGTCTTGTCTGAGTCCCATGTTCTGTCTCCCTCTTTGGCAGCTCTCCCGGAGCCTGCAGTCTTTATTTAGTAGGTCTTGTGATTCTTAAACCAAGAGCTCACATGCCGCATGGCCAGTTTGAAAGGAAAGCAGGTACATTATCTCAAATTCTTTTTGTTTTATGTTTTTGAATCTTATCTTGAAGATCAAAAGTGAGAGTGCTCCTGTTGAGCCCAGCTGTCCTGTGAGGTCAAGGACACTCTGGTCAGCTGTGCACAGGGATTTGCCACTTCCCTGTCCCCACCCGACTTTGCGCTTCAAGTTCAGATGTGAGGCTGTTGACGCACTGGAACTAGGGAAGGTGACTGGCGGTTTTTTTAGCATAACTTAGCAAGTGTTGAATGAATAGTGATTGTGTTTTTAAATTTAAGGACAGTTTTAAATTGCAGAAAGGGTGGTTGGGCTGATAGGATGAAGGGCATGCATGCTTTGTTGGTGGGTGTGAGGAGGTGACCGACATCTAAAGCGTTGAACATGTTCCCCTAAATCACCTATGTCAACCAATGTTACCTCAATTATTAAAAGAGTATATCTAATATTTTATTGAAGGATGCTTAAGTGATATGTGCCTGCAAAACTGTGTGTAAATAACATGTAACCAGGCGAACTAAAGTAAGAGGCCTAGAAAAGCACTAGCATCTCCTAAAGGAAGAACTTGTTAATTCTATCCAGGGTATCAAGCAGATATGCTCAGGAAGGTCAAAGCTCAGATGTGTTAAAAGGGAGCTTTGAATATTAATTCAATTATGCACCCCACTGCTGTTCACTGACTATTGGGTGGCAGTGCAAATTTTGATACTCCTGCTACCAGAAAGAAGCCTGGTGACCTACCTGGTGAGTGAGATAAATGATTATCATAAAATAAGAACAATTTGTTTTGGACAAAGCTATAATAAGCGCTTCCCTCCCACACACATACCCTTTTTTAAAAAGCATTTCCATGGCAAAATTCATTAACTAATTTTCAACTTGTCATCTAATTATAATTCAAATGACCCCACACGAGTGCCTACTCTAAGTCTACACAAGAAGAAGCTTGGCCAGACCACCTCCCTACTCAGTGCAAGGACTACAAGACGAATCCATGTCTGGAGAACTGCTAAGTCCATACTCTTAAATATTAAGAAAGACTCGGTGGGGGTAACGATGCAAAGCCAGGGTGCAGATAGTGGAAAGGGGCGGAAAGTAAAATGACAGGACAGATCCAAAGGGCACAGCCTTTGTGGTTTAACCACTCCAGGAGCTTTGATGCAAAGCTGGGCAGATAGGATGGGGTTTGTTCTTTAAAAACCTTGGATGCCAGACTAAAAATTTAGCTTTTATTCTATAAACCACGGGAACATGCAGCAGAGATTTAGGTAGGATGCATCATGAGAGAACCCAGCCTTGCAAGCGTACCTCGGATAAATGATGAGAATGAAAATGGGCTTCCTGGATTCTCCACACATTTCTTGAGGTACATAGGGAAGGTTAGACTTTGCACTGCAGACAACTGCAGCTGTTTCCTTTTGTGAATGACTATATATGGTCCACCAGGAATTGGATTGAACTTTTCTCTTAGTAGCTCAGAATCCAGGTGTACAAGAAACAAGGTGTCTTTGTACTTTTCTAGAAAGCGACTTAATCCCTATGTGAAAATTTAATCTCAATCAATGAAGTGGGGTTTTGTCTATTTGTTTGCAGTAACTGGTTCACCACGCTGCATGTGATGGAGGCACAGGACCACACTCTGCAGAAGCGCTCCCACAGCACCACACCAAGGCACCTGCCGTCCTCCCCCACAGTTCACATCACCCCCCCCACTTTATTTTGACAGTATTAATTTAGCTCTAAATTCATTCAAATCAGAATTTACTCTTCCTCTTTGGGTGGATGTAAGTTCCCAGGGGCTTCTAAAACATGAAAGAAGGGGCTGAGAGGCAGGGAGCACAGCATCTAATCACGGTCTTGCTGTCTGTCCAGTATTTGCCAGCCATTGGCCGTAAAGTACACCGTTTTCCATGCAGATGGCCCCTCACTGCTCCCCTTTTGCCCCTTGCTCCCCATCAGGAACGTTTGCAAATGCATTCCCACACCACACAAGCCTTGGGCCTAACTTAGAACTTCCTGGACCTCATTGATCTCCCTGGCCCCATTTGGGAAGCAAATGCATATCCCTTCTCTCATCGATTCCTTCTTAGATTTGGACTCAGTCAGAAGGGATGAGACATAATTCCAATTCCAATAATTCCACACACATCTCTAATTCTCTTTTTCCTACTCTCTTGCCCCTCATCTCCTGAGCTAGATAAAGAAGGTATTTATCTAGACTTCTGTAGTGGTAAAGGGGTTTTGCAGGAAAACTAATTCTGCCTGGTGGTATATTCTTCTGAATCTGCCTTATCCTGGTGTAGCCTGGACCGAGTCTTTTGAACTTAAAAGCCAAAGATTTGCTGAACGAAGTCCATCTCTCTAACTAATAGAGAGCCATGTGGTAAATCGACAGTGCAGATGCAAACACATGGGTTATTGTCCCACTATTAGAACGTTGTTGTGAACTTTAGCGCCTTGGAGAAACCAATTTGACTAGACTGTTTATCCATAGAGAAGTTCAATCCTAGTAGCTAGGCATTTTTCAATATGGTAAATTCCACCTTCTTATTTTCTTCACAGCAACTGGCATATCCTTGAAGGTATAATTAGCTACCATAGTAACTATAAATTATAATCTTTCTTTGACTTTCCAGACAACCTAAATAAGATGCCATCACTTTCCCCCTACAATTAATACTCCCTGAAGAAATATTTAAGTGTCTTGATCTACTGCTAAATTTGGAATGCACAGGCAAAAAAAAAATGGTCATTTCCATTGCAGTTGCAGTGGTAGCAAATTCATTGAACACAACAAAATAGATGTACACACAAATTGGCTTTACAAAATAAATTGACTAGGAGCTTGTGACACTGACAGTTCAGTATCAATTGAATAAGTCATTTCTGCACTTTTCCAAAAATGTGAAGAACAGAAGGGAGTATTTTATCGTCATCGTCATCATCACCATCATTACCATCATTCATATAAATGATAAGTCAATTGGGACCTAAGAGTTTATCCAGTATCATTCTTCAGAGTATTTACTGCTTACTTGTAGTAGAATGTTGTAAAAATTAAGCTGCTTATATCCTGATGGTTATGAGGGGGCAGAAGAATAATCCACATCTTCTGAATATTTGGAAATGTTTTCCAGACACTGTGATAAGCATGCTACAAAATCCCTCCCATGCATTCATAGTAATCACTATAGTAGTAGATTGCGTTATTCCCATTTTACAGATGTAGAAACCCAATAAAAAATGAAGACAATTGTTCAGGGTCAACCATGCTAGTAAAAAATAGGACTCATAGTCCAATTCTGGTCTGATCTGAATAAAGTAGGATAAAATGTTTCTCATTTCACTGTCCTGAGCACAACTCTGTTCTGTGGCTGTTATGTGACTTGGCCTTTTTGAGCGGCAGCTCCATCCTGGTGACTGGTGACTCTTCCCTCCCAGAGAGCTGGGCTGCTCCAAGGACTAGGTTTCCTTAGCTATGAGGGAAATGGGAGATCCTGACTATCCCCTTTTCTGTTTGTTTTTCCCCACCCCCATCTCTATCATCATCATTTATTTCTAAGGGAAGGTAAAGGAAATGAAAATACTTTGAGCACATACTATGTTCCAAATGCTTAATTCTACAAGTTATGTATTATTCTTCTTCACTTTATGGTTTGAAAAGCTAGAGTTTGGGGAAATTAAAAAGATATCTGATTCTTATACATAGATACACACATGGATAGTAATTCTAGCTTATATTTAAATGCTAGAATGTTGATTCTAGCATTTATTTTTATATTTTATGGTATTCATTCTATTAATAACTATGTGATGTATACTTAATGATGTCAAAACAAAGCAAAAAATATATGCAAGACCATACTTTTAGGATATAGAGCAGGGAATCAAACCCAAATTTGTCTTCAAAGTGAAGAATGCTGATAGCTTCATGGAACAAGCAAGGAAAAGTTCAGAAAGGACCCCAGCTCTGCCAACGCATTGATTTTAGCCCAGTGGGACCCATTGCATGTCAGACTTTTGACCTAAAGATTAGTAAGATAATAATTTTTTTCATTTGAAGACAAAAATTTTCTTTCCTTTTTCCAGCAAATATTTATAGTGATCCTGACTATGTGGGGGAGTTACATATAAATAAACAAAAATTTCCTCTCCTTTTTCCAGCAAATATTTATGGTGATCCTGACTATGTGGGGGAGTTACATATAAATAAATAAAATATATGTGGTCTTACCTTTACCATCTAGTACAGAAGATAATGAATAACAAATAACTATTACACTACTATGTGGATGAATAGCTGGGAAGTCTTCTTAGATAATAAATAACTCAAATATAATATTTAACTTATTTTTGTTATATTTATATTAAAGTAGAAACTAGACTTCTTGCTCTTTGAGAGAATTAGATGTCTTTATTACGTAAAATACTGTAAGTCATTTTCCCACTTGCTGCTGAATGTATCTCAGTATAGAGCTACACAGGAAGCAATGTCATCTAGAGAGAACCAAAAACCAAGTTTCAGCTAAGATAAAGAGCTGAGTAAACATTTACAGGATAAATTCTTGGTTTTGGAAATTGCTGATCAGAGGCCAGAATGTAAAGAAGCATGGGGATAAGATTTGAAAAGGATAGAAAGGTGAGCACTCATTTAGCATATTAATTATATACTGCTGTGTAAAAATGTACCCCCAAAACATAGTGGCTGAAACAATAAACAATTATTATCTCACAGTATCCGGAATTTCAGAAATGGATTAACTGGGTGGTTTGGCTCAGGATTTGCCATGTGGTTGGAGTCAGATGTTAGCTGGGCTGCACTCATGTGAAAGCTTGACTGGGGCTGGACTGGGCTGGAGGATCACTTTTTTTTTTTTTTTAAGGATTTATTTATTTATACATACAAGCTGGGGTAGAGACCAGAGGTATGGGGCGGCAAGAGAGCTCATGAGAGACAGAGCGGGGAGCAGAACAAGCAGATCAGAAATACACTGCTGAGGGGAGCAGCGGGTGAGACAGGAGAGGTCTGCCGCACCATGTGGGATTCTCCCCGGCCAGGCTTCGAACTCGCATCGCCGCTGCCGACAGCTCCACAGCGCAGTGCTTAACCGCTGCGCCACCAGGGAGGCCCCTCTTTTTTTTTTTTAAGATTTATTTATTTATGCATACAAGATCTGGGTGTAGGCCAGAGGTCTGCGGCACCATGTGGGAAGATCGCTGGCCTGGGATCGAACTTGAGCTGCAGTGGCTGCGGATAGCTTCATAGTACTGAGACTTAACCCCTTGAGCCACCAGGGAGTTCCCTGAGGATCTGCTTTTAGAAGCAGTTTCTCCTAAGGCTGAGTCAGTCCAGCTCATTCACTTGTCTGCTGGCAGAAGACTCAGGTCCTCACACCGTACCTTTCCAGAGAGTTCTTTACTTACACAGCATCTGGTTTCTTCCCAAAGCAAACAAACTGAGAAAGACAAGCAAAAGTTTAAATATCTTTTATAGTCCAACTTTAGAAGTTACCCTCCATCATCTTTGCAGCATCCTATTGGTTATGCACACCTGCTCACTTCAGTGTGGAAGGGCACTCCACAAGGGCACGGACCAGCAGGAGTCAGCCTGGGGGCCATTTACTGAATCAGATTGAGATTTACAGAGCAGATGAAGATGAAATCTTGGATGATGATGGTTGGTAGGGGAGATTTAGACTTCTGATGGTGAATGAGGCAAATTAGGATGTGAGACAAAATGAAATTGGTCCTAGTAATCTCCTAGACTGGTTGTCAGTTATAGTGCTGTTATCTTGAAAATGTCTTTCAAGCAAGTGTTCCTTCAGGAGGCTCCTGGTAGTGAAGCCTCAGTGGCCAGTGGCTGCTTTCCAGGACATCACTGGGGAGGATGGTGCAGGGAGGAATCTGAAGGTGCAAAGACAGAGGAAGAGCAGAGTGAAACTTCAAGTCCATTGTCATTCAAATTCTGATTCTAGCTACACCAACCTCACTCCCCACTGGAAACTGAAGAGCCACTATTGACCTTAGTTCTCCCAGAAAACTCTCCACCCCATCTTCCTATAATCCATTCTAAAAATCCATTTTTAGACTCTTACTTCTCCCTGGCATAATCAGCGTGTTCTTCACCACAAAGGTCCTCTCTACTCAGTAATTTATTTTATTTATTTTTGTCAAAGATTTATTTATTTATGCATACAAGCTGGGGTATAGGCCAGAGGCGTGGGGCGGCGAGAGGGTTCACCAGAGATAGAGCGGGGAGCAGAACAGGCAGATGGACAGAAATACACTGCTGAGGGGAGCAGCGGGCGAGGCAGGAGAGGTCTGCCTCACCATGTGGGATTCTCCCCAGCCAGGCGTCGAACTCATGTCGCTGCTGTTGACAGCTCCACAGCGCAGTGCTTAACCGCTGCGCCACCAGGGAGGCCCCTCTGCTCAGTAACTTAAAGCAATTTATGTCAGAGTGACAGTAGTTATGTCAGGATCCATTGAAACCCCTTGTGAAAAATATTTTGTGATTGTTGTTAAGAATGAAATAAAAAGAAACTACTTTTTTTTTACATGGTAGCCCACTGAATTGAACAACTCAATAAATAAAAGCAGTTGGGGGGATTAAGGACAAGTCAACATTTCAAAAGGATAAAGTATATAGTTTCCAAAACATCCAGTTCTGGCTATAAGCTGAAGACCAATATCTTTTGCTAGTAACTTGTTTTAGCAAAATTCCAACACTTAATTATGAGTTTGGTGAATGACCACACCAGACCATTTAGTGTAACATGACAGGCCCTGAAGGGAGTAGTCAGTAATTTGAAACACTAACCATGTGTTTTGTCTAAAAATTAATACCTGTAGTTTGATTGGAGTGGCATGGTTCCACCAATCAAAATGTAGAAAGAAATACTCCGTGGTATTAATAAAGGGAGCTACTGTTCTGGTTTATGGCAAACATAGTAGATGTAGTTATTAACTATTTGCTCTGTACCATTACTTTATCTCATTTTATCTTCTTTATCCCTCTACTAGCTAGATAATAACAAAAGGGGAGTTAATATTTACCAAATATACACGAGGTTTCCCAGATTTACAGATGTGGTATTTATTTCACTCAACCCTCACATTATTATTATCCCTGCCTGAGAATTAGAAAGTTTACCATTAATAGTAAATGATAGAGGCAAGATATGAACTTATCTAACCCTGGTGCTCCTTTATTTAACAGCTATACCATGTAAGTAGTTAGTAAAACCTAGTTAATTCTGCTTGATCTTGTGAAGGCAGAAAATTATGGAGTGGAAATAGGTGAAATCTTTTTTCCACACATTTGAAAAAACTTGGTTCCATACCCACTCTCTTTAATGACAAACAGTACCTCCTCTTGGGCTAGTCAATAGAGATCCTTGAGGATTTATTTTAATGATTAGCAAAACTGAGTAGCAATTATACAAAGATAGATTTAGAGAACTTTCCAGGAACATGCTAGAAATGTAACCATAACTACCATTTATTATAGACATTATCACAAATCACAACTGCAACCCAAATATAGACACCAAGATATTAGACACTGCTATGTTACCTACGCAACAATTTCAATCAAAATGCAAGTCAGGATAAAGCCTGCCCCCCCCCCCAGGTCTCTCACCCATGTCTCTGTCTCTTTTAAGTGTCTCCTTCCATGTCTCCCAAGTCCCTGGTACAAGTCCAAGGCTGAGAAGCAAGTGTAGTTTCTACACATCTCTCTGCTCCACAAGCCTCCTCCAGGTCATCTCCCTTCCAGCCTTCTCTCCCAAGTCCTTTTTCGTTTCCCTCAGCTCAGCTCCACCCTTCCTTAGATGGGGCAGGGACCCTGGAACCTCCCCTTTCTATGGGGAGTGTCATAGTAGCAGAGAGGAAGTGGCTTTTGCTATTAAGGTATTTGTTTACATGAATATTTAAAATAGACATCATCTTTGGCCTTCTTCTCTCACATAGCAAAGAATTATAAAAGAGAAGGAGGACCCTCCCTTTGCGGGGCAGGGTTGCTAAGAGAGGTATCTCCAGGACAATGACATCTTCTCTGGCACATGACTCTCTAAGAAGTCAGAGTGTGGCCTGAATCTCCTCCCCACCCCTTTTGTTTGTTTGTTCAGACACTGATGTAACTGGGTATCTGTTCTCTCCCTAAATGTTTTGCTGGTTTTCTGCTCTAGCTTCTCCATCCTATCCAGAAATTCAAACATCACTCCAATAAGAATTTCAAGAGTCCATTTTGCTTTGACAGGCAAACTTCTGAGAAACACCTTTGACCCCCCCCAAACACCTCTCCCCCAAGAAAATACTTTTTTTAAACAGGTAACATTTGAATTTGTACTGAAATTGGGTATGACTGGATGGTTTAGCGCAAGCTGTACCCCCAATGATGTCTGGGCTGTTTGGCCCTTGGCCCTGCTCAGGATGAACTGTTGAATGACTGAGAAAGAATGTGAGGAAGTTACCTGAACTCTCTTTCCTCTGTGGACAGCCCTGGTGGCGAGGAGATTCACACAGCACCTGGCATGTCCTTAGTTCTCAGGACTTTGGTCTTAGGAGAGTTTATTAGGAGAGAGTGATACAGTCTTCAGAGAGCATTTCCCCCCTACCATTTTATTGCCCTCCTCAACTTTTATTTTCAGTCAACATTGAGTGCCTAGGGCATAAGCCCAGAAGATTCTGGGATTTGAACAAATGAATGAGACTTGGCTCCCTGCCCTCAGGTTGCTCCCAATCAATCTGAACAGCTATGAGGAATCAAGGTCCAGAAAGCAAGCAGGCCATCCTCTGCCCCTCCACTCTCTCTAGCTGCCTCAGGAGCATCTAGATGTTCCATCAACTCTGCTTTAGGTACAGCTGCTCTTGCTCTTCTCTCAGCAAGGTAGCCAGGCCATGGCACACTCAAAGGCAGGGATGAGGAAAGCTCCCAGCAGAAAACCAGGAAAAATGGTGGGTACCTCCACAGCGACACCCCAGCCAAGTAGCTCAATGTCCTTGGTGCTGGGCTGCTTCCCCTCCAGCAGGAGAGCAATGGGGGAGCCACTTGGAAGGGTCCAGCCTCACCAGGCCATCTTTCCTGAGGTGATGGGGAGAGGGAAGGTAGAGAAGGGTGAGCCTCCTGTCACCAGATTATTTAGTCTCTTCCCTCCAGAAGGCACTAGCGATGCAGTCCATTGTCCCAGCGAGGCAGGCGGAATGGGGAGATGAGACAGGCAAAGAAGCCCTTCTGGAAAGGAGCCACTTTCTGTTCTTCCCAAGGGGAGAAAAGGGGGATCTGAAACATCCTGACGCTCCTGAGCCCCTCGCTGGAGGCTGTCAAGAAGAGCCTCTGTGTTCCCAGCCCTGTATCTCAGGAGACAGAGGGACAGGATCTCTGTCCCATTGGCCTCTGCCAGCTTTCTCTCCCTGTAACTGTCTGTGCTTCTGTCTGCTCCGTGCTTTCTTTAGTTGATAACCCCTGCTACTACTAAAGCAGAAGGAATGGATCTTCTTTAACAGATCAAAGGCCCAGTGTGTGCACCCAGAGTCCTCCATCCTAAAATGCTTGTGAAGGGATCCTTTGACATCTCAGTTCTGCCTTCTGAAGAAGGTGGCAGATGAAGCCTTTTGTAGGCCAATGTTTATAAAACACAGAGTACAGGCGCCAGCACATTGGAGGTTTTCAATAAATGGTTGATATTACCATTATTGCACAAAAAGTATTCAGAATGAATAAAATCCTGCCCTTGAGATCACTAGTATGAGATATGATCCAAAACAGATGTCCAGAAAGTGGTAGTTGGTTTTGTTTGTTTGTTCGTTCATTTGTTTTTGGTATACCAGAGACCCACAATATTGAATGACTTCATTCATTCGTTTGACAAATACTTGAGTACCTAGTCTATGGGATGCGTTGGTACTGAGAAGACTCCAGCCCTGATCTGTGTTATGGTCTAGGTGGAGATACAGGCCAGTAAGGGAAACATTAACCTGTTGTGTCATTGATGTTGAGCATAGGAAAAGTGAGGTTATTGTAGACAGATGAGTTACCCAAGTGTACCAGGCTAGCAAAAATCAACAGGCACAAAGACCCAAAGGAAAAAATAAGCATAGCACTGTCACAGAGATTTAAAAAAAAAAAAAAAAAAACCTTGACGAATAGGAGAACCTTGGCCACTTCACAAAAGGCCTAGTAAATCAGACTATAACTTCACTTATACCTTAGGATATTGGAAACCAATGGGTGTTTGAGGAAACTTACTCTGATAACTAGATGGGGAAGGGACGGAGTCTGAAACCAGAGGTAGGGAGTTTAGCCAAGAGGCTGAGACGGGGGTCTGGGGAAAGCTGGTGTGGGGGTGGGCATAGACACAACCAGGCGGATGATAGCCACGCCTACGGAGCCAAGCCTTGGAATCTACAGTTGACTGGATTTAGGGGGAGAGAAGTATGTTAGCACCAGACAAGATGCTTACCAATAATCAAAGTCTCCACATTGCCTTACTAACTGCTGAGTAAGGCTGATCACTATTGAAAAATACAGTGTGTTTATCAGGTTTGTTTTAAGCATTTTGTTAACTCAAGTTCTTTTTTTTTTTAAATCTTTTTTTTTAAAGATTTATTTATTTATGCATACAAGCTGGGGTACAGGCCAGAGGCGTGGGGCGGCGAGAGGGTTCACCAGAGACAGAGTGGGGAGCAGAACAGGCAGATCAGAAATACACTGCTGAGGGGAGCAGCGGGCGAGGCAGGAGAGGTCTGCCACGCCATGTGGGAATCTCCCCGGCCGGGCGTCGAACTCGCGTTGCCGCTGCCGACAGCTCCACAGCGCAGCTCTTAACCACTGAGCCACCAGGGAGGCCCTCAAGTTCTTTTTTTTTAATATTTATTTATTTATGTATATAAGCTGGGGTACAGGCCAGAGGCGTGGAGCAGCGAGAGGGTTCACCACAGACAGAGTGGGGAGCAGAACAGGCAGAGAGACAGAAATACACTGCTGAGGGGAGCAGCGGGCGAGGCAGGAGAGGTTTGCTATGCTGTGTGGGAATCTCCCCGGCTGGGGGTAGAACTTGCGTTGCCACTGCAGACAGCTCCACAGCGCAGGGCTTAACCACTGCGCCACCAGGGAGACCCAACTCAGGTTCTTTGTAATTAGACCACAGACTCCCAAATTTGGGAGGAATCATATTAAGTCAGAAGTTTTATTTTTGGCGTTTGGGACTTGGGTTTTTCATTAATCAAATTTCTTGGAACAAACTTTACATCTTCAGATGTAATAATGAGTTTTAACCACTTGATGGCCACATTCTGAAGTCCTTTATCTTATTTCCCCATTTTTGATCATTTCCTCTCTGTTCTAATCAATTGACTCTGGACTAAAATGTGCCCATTTCTTTAGTAGAATTTGTAGACTTTAATCTGCAAGATATGAGTTGAAAATTGTACTAGACCCACTGTTGGTCTTCACTAAAAGTTATTTAATAAATGACCAAATGAATGGATAGCAACAAATCTAATTTCCAAAAAGTTGGGAGAGCTCATAGCTTCATTCTGTTTCAGACCTTTGAAATTCAGATTACTGCTATTTCATCACCAAATAAAGCAGTATTAAAGTGAAATAGAGATTTTAGAAAATGGTTTGGATACATACACAGCAAAATAACATTAAAACCATGTGAACAGAACTCTTAATAAAAGATGAAAATCTTTCTTTTCATTCCTGGTCACATGTAATTCCAATTTTAATGATTGCATAATTGCCTTCATTAAGTATGCACAATTGTTCATGGACACTTTTTTCATGGAACTTTTAATATAAGTGTTCTTTATTTAGCAATATATTCCTATCATACTAATTTTTATTAAGAATATTATAGTATGTTGAGAAAAGGAAAGTCACATCTAAGTACAATTGATGGAAGAGAGAACCTCAATGAGACTTTGGGTAATTCTAGTCCCCTTAACAGGGTCATCCCTAAAGAGGAAATGGTTTTTGACTATGCAAATCCCAATGACAAAAACATTCAAAACAGAATTTTGATCTGATATTATTATTCAGTTTTTTCTAGCCCTCTCTTTTGATTTCACACTCATCAAGTAATTTCTGATTAGTATTTAGTTTTGCATGCAAGTCTGCCTTCAAGAAAAGAACATACCTTGGCTATAGCTTCTGATGTTTTTAACCTTCTATCAGAGCACTCTCGTTATAAATTAATATGTTGGCTTCTGATATAGCTTTTACAGAAAAAAGTAATGTGTTAAATTGATGGGCTTCAAGTATTTCTGTCCCTATGGCAATAATTTCACCCTGAAAATAAATTGTTGCCTTAATTATATACACTAGTCTTATGCACTCAACTAATGTGAGATGGATCTAAGAGCTGGATCTGTTTAAGATGTACTAACAAAATCAGATCTGCGCCTGTAGGACTTAAGATGGCAATAAATTCACCAAGGCATTCATTCCACACTCTCCAGCTTCTCAAGACATAGCTTGCCAGCCTTGTCTCATGATGACCGTACATTAATATGATCACTAGTATCAAATGCATGTGTATAATTTCTGCAGAGAACTCTTGTGTTAATCAGGGGTGGGTTCAAACTTTGAAGAACCTGAATCTCATACAATTTGAAGGGAGAATAACTGCCTTTATGAATTTATGGATGGAAAATTGAGTAGGAAATTCAGTAATTATTCAGAATCACACAAATTATAAACTTAAAAAATCTGATGACTAGCATGTGTATCATGATAACATTTGTATTACTCAACTGTCTGATCTCTCTATGACAATTTATCCCAAGTTTTTGGCAGTGTATTCTTTAATCATCTATTCATATGACAATAACGTTGAAATTTTATTTTCTGTGGAAAGGAAATGATTTAGTCTTATTTAGCAAAGATGATTTAGTCTTTCTTGTAACGTGGTTGAATCATTGCAAGTCTAGAAAATTTATTTTATCTCATGAGTGGTTATTGGAAATGTTTTCTTTCCTAATAAATGGATTCAATGCTTTAATCTTTCTTCCAAGCATTGTTTTTTCTGTAACCCAAACATTTTGATAAGTTGTATTTTCATCCTCTTTTGGTTTTCTGCTGTTCCATTATGTTTTATGGAGGCTATCCTGGTTGATATTTGTTGTAATTCCTAGTTCTGAAACTTAATATTTTTACACAACCCTGAAAAATTCCAACCCATTATTTTTCTTTGAAATATTACTTTCATCCCTTTCTCTTTCTGGGATTCTTTCTGAAATGGCCTTTCTTTCTGTAATTCTAATGAAATATTTATTTAACTTCTTGTTTTATCTACTATTTCTCTTAGTGTTTGATTCACATTTTCCAAACATTGTTTTTCATTGTTGCATTTTGAATAATTTCTTTTTAACTATCTTTCCATTTACTAATTTTCCATTTGGTTGTGTCTAATTTTCTGTTATGGTTTTAATTTCAATTGGCATGGTTTTCATTTCTAAAAGTTCTATTTGACTCCCTTTCAAATATGCTTAGTCACATTTTAAGCCTTTTATTTCTCATTCATATTTCAAACTTCTCTTTCATTTCTTTAAATATAAAACTGATAGTTGTGTCTGATAATTCCAATGTCTAAAATATTTGTGAGTCTGATTTAATTATTATAGCATCTGCATACATTCATATAATGCTTTGTGTCTTTTATGATATTCTGCTGCAAATTATTTTTCTCAGGTTTATCTTGGAATATTTAATTGTAAAGACTAGATTGCAATCATGTTTCTACAGAGAGAATTTATATATATATATATTTTTCACATACTTACCTAGCAGCAGTATCAACATTTACCAATTCTAAATACAATTATAGTCCTGACGTTTTATATACCACACAGATATCTTAACTTTAGACAACAAATGTGCATGAGACCTGGCTTGTTTTAAATTCTGATAGGACATTTTTCCCCTTTTATCAAATGCTGATGTAGAAACCAGCAAGTTTTTCTGGTAGTTCTGGTAGAAGATATAGTCTTTTCAGGTGCTAACTTTTTATAACAATATTCTACTAGGCAACCCATCTGCCGTGGGCCCTGGATTTTATCTCCTGTTCCCTGCATGTGGTATTGTCAAAGGGAATGCTCTCATTATCCTGGGTACAGCAAAAGTCTTCAGCAGAAAAGCTACCTTTGCTACTTCCTTACCTTCCAGGTTCCAACTCTCACTTGATATTTGGTCTCTTCAAATTCTTTCAGATCCATGGTATACTTTCTAAATGTTTTTATATCTTATACAGCATTTTAGGTGTGCAGAAAAGAGTTATAGCTAACCTGAGACTGTCATCTTTGCTTAGTCCCATATGCAATACTGGACTTTTGCTGGTGTCTGCTGGCTATGCACAATTCCTAGAACTGATAAAAGTGGTTCTTTATACCTAGAACTATTTGCACAAACAATGCGGTTAATGTTAGCTTTCTTTCTTGGAGTCTGTAATTTGGGCAGAGAAAGCCTACAGTTTCAGCCTCCAATAAAAACTTCAGGCATCAAGTCTCTAGTGAGTGTCCCTGGTAGACAAAACTTAGCAGGTGTTGTCATAACTATTATTGGAGGAATTCAGCATATCCTGTGTCGTTCCATTGGGAGAGGACTCTTGGGAGCTTGTTCCTGGCTTTCTTTGGACTTTGACCATGCATCTTTCCCTTTGCTGATTTTTCTTTCTGTTCTTTCACTGTACTAGTTGTTGGCTATTAGTATGACTATATGCTAACCTCTGTGAGTATTCCCAGTGAATCATCAAACTTGGGGGTGGTCTTGAGAACCACTTCCATTAAACCAGATTGCTAGAAAGTCACCTAATAGACATTCTTCAAAGAAACTATGCCCCACCTAATGACTGGAAATCACTATAAGCTAAAGGTGTTAATTTAGAGTTAGTAATTGTATTAGTTCACTAGGGCTGACATCAAAATTTCAGGGTCACCACTTTCTATTCCTAGTCCTGTTCTTTATTATAAATCCAAGGCAAGTTTCTTTTTCTTTGGCCATACCAGTGTGCTTAACTCTTATGCTAGAACACATAAAATACCACATTTTGGTAACAGAAATTTCATAACAAGTCTTTCTATGGTAAAGAAGTTTAAGATATATTTATAAGCAAAATTGAATGGATTTCTTTATTGCAGAACTGCTCAGAACTTTTAACATATTAATCTTTAACAAAAAAGGTTGTTTCCAAAACTTATTTCATCTCAGATTTGTGACACTAATGGTCCATAGTTTAGAAAATTCTGGAATAAGAAATTGCCTCTTATTTTCTGTAAAGCCTTAGGTACAAAAGCGTTTTCTTGTTTTGCATATTGAAATGAGTCATATTCAGTAACTATTTTTCTAACTACCTCAGAAAAATCCTTTGAGCTTTAAATCATTCTGAAATGGCCAAATTTACTGTCAGGAGCAAACATCCAATGTCTTATGCCTAACATGAAATAGTTATGTGCCTACCTGTGGTAACCAATCACTTTGCTGCTTGTAGCTTCAATATTGTCTCCAGAATAGACTTGATAAAACTTACACCACATAGCAGTGATTTCATATAGAACCCTTTAGGTGAACAGATCTTATAAATTAATAAACATCAAGGATAGGCAAGAAACTGTAAATGTACAGATCTGATTTTTTTTTAAACTTCCATGAAGAAATAACATGCAGTTAGAAATAAGTTCATTGATTATTTAAAAATCAATCAACTCTGCTGCTTCAGAGAAGAGTTTTTTGGTTTCTTCTTAGGATGGAATTATTAGTGAATTTCTTACATATTTACCAGAGACCCAACCATCTACCATCTACATTGCTCTTAATATTTAGATGCATGTTACTGCCTTTTCATTCCAAAGTACCTCCCACCGTAATAGTTTTTATATTTTGAAACATTTGGTACTCAAATAGTATTTATAAGAATTTGTCATTATTTTCCCATTTTATCTATTAGTCCTATTGCTGTTCATTAGTGATAACTAACATCTCCCCTGTGAAAAGCAAATAAACTTGAATTTCCATTTGCCTATGCAGACTTATCTTGAATAAACAGTCAATTCCTGTTAGCAGTTTAGTTTTGAAATCTTGAATACTGACATTTCCCAAAACTCTTCCAGTTCCTTTGAGGACCCAGGCTAGAAACAGCTCTCCATAGTCTATGAGTTGGTGATGAGTAACAGTGAGGTTGAACATGAGTGAAATTTAAACAGTTGACAAATGAGTGAATAGAACTCTCTCTACCACAGTTCTCGCTTGGTGTATATGTTGGCAGTCATCCTCTTATGGCCTGGGTTCATTTGTTTTGGCCTTGAGTTAGATCATCCTGCAGGGTAGTACTCAAACTCACTGTGGGACCCTGTAAGGCCTCTTGCAGCAAGAGCAAAGCAGGCTGATATCACAGTTGGGTCCCAGGTGTCGGAGCTAGAGAGAGTATATGACCAGAAGGAGAATAATAAGGACTAAAATCACCAGGTAAGTCTGTCTGTCATCAAGTTCACAGACTGTGTGCAAAAATAAGACAAATAACAAAGCCAAAGGTCAAAAGTCAGACAGGAACAGGGAAAAAGATGACCAGCAGAGGCAGAAATGGAATCACAAAATGGAAGCCATTTTCAAGAGGAGCCAAAAGTCTCCTAGGTTGAGCCCCAGTGACATAGTGGATGGGGAGTCTGCCCAGTTTTAAGACAGGGAGCCAGGGTCAAACAGCAGACACTGTTTACATGTCCATACCTCCCTTCTGTGCAACGCCAGCTCAGGGAGTGATGCTGGACTCACTTGAAGTATACTAACTCCCTGCAAACACTTTCCTCCATCAGCCATCCATCACTCCAACCTCAGCATCTTAGTCTATGGGAACAGCCACTCACAGTGTTCAACCAAAAGCCCAGAGGATTGTGTTGTCACCACGTCTCTCCAAATACTTAATATGAGCAGGTTTCTATGCCTAAATCCAAAACACTATTATTAATTTGTTCTCTTACGTGAAAAGAGGAACTGATTTGAGATGGATGTGACTCAAGACAACGCTGAATACAGGCCCGGAGGAGGCCTTGCTGGAGGTACAGATGTGGGATTCAGTTGAAAAGCCTCAAGTGCTCTGATTTTTTTTGTTCTAGCATTTATTTGAGCCAAAGGATTAAAGAAAGTTGGTGGACAGTTGTAAACATGATCGTCCCTTACATTTTTATAGTAGGTGAATGAGGGCTCTAACCTGTGTCATAGTGCTTGGATTCCTATGGCAACCTGTGAAATAGATAGGGAGGGGATTAGTAACCATGTCATGTGATGACCACAGAGCAGTGAGGATCTGCCATTTTCCTAGGGACATAAAGGAGGGTTGTGAATTCACGTTTCTCCTTTTTCAGTGGCAGAGCTCCCCTTCCTGGTCTGGAATGTCAGAGGGAAGAAATGACATCAATCCTTGGCCCTCCGCTTCCCACAGCAACCTTCATCCTCATCTTAGTCCCATTGCAGCTGCCTACTATGTTCCTCTCCCGTAGTTGGAATTTATTTAGCCCTTCACAGAGGTGGTGAGAAGACAGAATGGGTTGGTGGTACTATCTGGGTATCCATCTGGCCATAATAGAGGGGTAACCCCATCTGAATACCCAGTAAGACAGCTCAGCTGCTACCTGATACCATTTTAGGGGGGATGATTGGACCCACAAGAGTCATGGATTCTCCTACCACTCCTACCTCACCCTCTACCCTCCCCTGGCCCTGGATCTCAGAGGGAGTCCCATCAAATATCTTCAGATGTCCTCTGCTGGGGGTTGCTCCACACTTGGCTGTGACAGTCTCAGGTCACCAGGGTGTAGTTCTGTTCCTGTTCTCTGGGTCCTAGCACTGTAGAACAAGAGGAGGCCTTCAGCTCAGTGTCTGGCCCTGGGCCTGGGTCTGTGTATCCCTGCTAGACAGAATCCACGCAGCATTAACATTAAATTAACATTAACGTTAAATTAACATTGTAATACTGTTCTCAGTAAGCTGTTCCTCCTTTGAATATCATCTGTCCCTAATGTTCTTCTCTAAGGTAAGAAGGGAGAAGATGGAAGAGATAGTGTAGGAAAAACATACAGGAAAACCTAAGGTCAGTTTCTTTTGGTTAGGGTGATATTGCAGAAGTCATAGGTATATAAGAAAAGAATAAAAAAATCGGGCCTCCCCAGTGGCGCAGCGGTTAAGCGCTGCGCTGTGGAGCTGTCGGCAGCAGCGACGTGAGTTCGACGCCTGGCCGGTGAGAATCCCACATGGCAGGGTAGACCTCTCCTGCCTCGCCTGCTGCTCCCCTCAGCAGTGTATTTCTGATCTGCCTGTTCTGCTCCCCTCTCTGGCTCTGGTGAACCCTCTCGCCGCCCCATGCCTCTGGCCTGTACCCCAGCTTGTATGTATAAATAAAAATAAATCTTTAAAAAAAAAAAGAATAAAAAAATTATCCCCACTAATAAAACTCATCCTGTATAGACCCAAAAGATTGTGAGAAGAGAAAGGTCAGGGTAAAGGGGAGAGGGAAGAGGACATAGCCCCAGTTAAAACTTGGGAGTTGGGGGAGAAATCCCGCAGCAGTCCTCCCGCCCCAGTCTGGAGGTGAGTAGAGCAGAGGTAGTTTGGGGACCCTATGTGACAGTGTCAGCAGTGGCTCTCAAATTGTGCTCATCAGACCAGTACCCTACCTGGGAATTTGTTAGAAATGTCAATCCTCGAGCCCAACACACCTGTTGTCATTGTCTTAGCTCAGACATAGCTAGAAGACTAAAATACCTCTTATATTTCCCAATCAAAAATGTTAATAGAATGTGGTAAATATTGAATTGTTTGCTGCACCCACTAATTTTTCTGTTATCTTAATTATGAATTCTTCGGTAACAATCCTAGAAGTTCATAATCTTAAAGTGTAGTAACAGCCTTTAGAAACCTACCCTATCCAACATCATGGAAATATCCTATTTTCTCTTCTAGAAACTTGACTGTTTTACTTTGCACAATTAGATCCACAGTTCCTCCAGAATCTATTTTTGTGGGTAGTAAGAGAAAGGCGCTCCCTCATTGCTTCCTATTGTCGATGTCCAGCTGACACTACATTTTTTATTGAAAAGACTGTCTGTGTTTCCACTGCTCTGCAGTGCTATTTTTCCCCCATAAATCAAATATTGATATGTGTGGAGTATCTGCATTTTTCTGCTGGCTTCCTTGTATTCCACACTGAATGCACCATCTTAATTGCTGTGGTTTTACTGTAATTCATATTACCAGCTATAATAGTTCAGTGGGAACCCACCTTGGCCCAAGTGGAGGCTCCCTTTGGTAGCTTCATATGCTGTCATGAACCCCCACTGGGCTAGTGTGGCCTGCCTTGCCTGGGGGAGCCCCCACTTGGGCCAGAGATGACCAAGGAATGTTCCCCTGTGTGGGAAACATTGGAGGATAAGTCAGAGAAAGCAAAGGAATGAGCCATGAACATAATCAGCAGATGGTACTTGAAGTCGAGGCAAGAGCCAGTGCCCAGGTCCTATGGTAGGAGGCTATTTCATATTTTTAAAGAAGAGAAAGGAGATCAGGTGGGTGAAGTAAGGAAAGAGGAACTATGGGTGATGGGGTCAGCTTGGGATTGTAGCTTTTTTTCTGGGTCAGTTGCAAATTGGAACTTAAATTTGATAAGGATGACGTTGACTTTATGTTAAGAATCCAAATTTCTTTTCAAAGTTTCCCTCTTGCTGCACAGAAGTGAAGGCAGAAGCCAAGAATCTAATTAGTCATCTTATTCACAATCCAAGCAAGAAATGGACTAAGAGCTTTAGACCAGGGGCAACAGAGTGGGAGGTGAGAGCAGTGATACTGTGGCAAGGACTGTATTGTAGGAAAAACCAACCACCTGACAAATGATGGATTAGACATGGGATCTGAAAGAAAAGACACAGATGACTACAAGATTCAGAATCTGGCAAATCTAAGACAGTGATGACATGAAGTGGGAGGGCAGCTGGACTGAACATTCATGTTAAGCTGTGTTCAATTGAGATAGTGAGCAGGCAACTAGACAAGTGAGTCTGGACTCCAGAGGAGAGTCTATGCTAAAGTCAAGCACGTGTTGCACAGGGTTCAGATGGTGTCTGACAGTCTGAAGTTAAGTGAGGGTGATAAGGGGGTGGGTGTGGAAGACAGAACCAGAGACCCTCCCACCCCCAATGTAAGGGGTGAGGCAGAAACCAGCAATTAATGTAGGAAACTGGGAAAGGTGGCTTGTGAGGTAAGCAGAGAATGAAGGCAGAGTGAAGTCCTGAAAGTGAAGGACATGGGCAAGAAGGAAGTGGTAACTCAGCAAATCCTGGTGTGCTTGGTTGGTGAAATAAGGACTGAAGATTCACCACTGGACATCATTTTTGACCTTTACTATATCATTTCAGTGGAGTCACAGAAATCAAAGTCAGATTGGAACATTCTCTAGAGAGGATGGGGGAAGAGGATTTGAAGGCAATCAGAACAGACAAGTCTTTAGAGAAGTTTCGTTATAAGGGAAGCAGAAAAAGCCTTGGGTTTGATTATGACTTGGTAACTGCCTACAAATTGACAGCCTCGTTAGGCTTTTCTTGGGCTTAGTTATAGGTAAAGCTGGTGCAAATCTCCCTTTATAAACAGTTATGAGGCACCAATGGAATATTATTGTTATTTTCATTATATCAAAGCAGTCTGCAGAATCTGATTTGAAGCAGCCGTGCTGATGCCCAAGGCACTGCCCATTGCTTCTTACTTTATTGGCTTCCTTGGCTTTTGGCTGTCTGCTTTTTTGTGTGTGTCCATAATGAATGGGAAATTCTAGTGAGCTCTGTGTGTCGCGGTGGGGAGACATAGTATTCCTCACTCTCTGTAAGACCAGTGGGAGGGATACTGGAAAAAGCACCCGTGAAGGAATCCGAAAGATGGAGACCTAGTCCCAGCCCTAGTTCTGAGAGGCCAAGCCTCAGTTTCTACACACAGTGAAAAGCGATTCCCTCTCCATGGGTTACTATGAGAATGAAATAAAGTGACGCGTGTGCGCAGAAAGGCATGTCAGATGGTTCTCAGCTGAGGAGCGAGGTGGGGGTGTGGCGGTGCAGTACTCGCCATTAACCCGTAGTCCTCAGCTTCGTCCATCCTATACTTCCAAAGCATGAACAAGAATGTAAACCAATCACACTTCACTTAAAAAAACAAACAAAAAGTGCTACAAGAGAGCCCAGCATAAGGAGTTACAGGAATTGGCAGGAACACAGCACCTTCACAAGCTGCCACCATCTTTGTTTGTCCCCTGGGGAAACATGGAGTTCCGTCTTTCCCAAGGTTGGCTGTGACGTAGTATGTTCCACTTGGCCCATCCTTTACTTTTTTCAAAGTAGATAGTTCATGGACTTCAAAAAAAAAAAAAAAAAAAAAAAAAACAACTGTGAAGAGGTGTGATCCTATGCCTCTGAGTCCCATATAGTATTAAAAACCAATGTTACCTCAATGAAATGAAAAAATTAAAAACTGCGATGAATATATAGGGAGTCAGGGAATAATTGAGGAAATAGAGGTGGGCATATCAAACTTTGTGAATCCTGCTGCGGTCCCTGGAAAACATTAGAAACTTTTTTTCCTTGGGATTTGAATGGGACATTTTTAGATTGAGGCTAAGCCTTGCTCAAAAGTTAACTTGATGGATTCCCGTCTGCAGAGCAGGGTGCCTGCCCTTTTCTCACCTCCAAAGAAGTGATTTTTCATCAGGGGAGAAACCTGTCACATCCCTGAGCTGCCAAGCCATAAATCTTCTTTCCACCAAGTTGCTAATAGTTTTTCTTGCCACCTTTCCTGATAATCCAGAGTAATTGTTATGAAATATGGACTTGTTCTGTCTCTCCCAGCTGTGGCCTCTCTCGTCTCTGCCATCCTGGGGAACAGGGGAGAGGCAGAGACTCTGTCGCAGGGTGTTTGTCAGAAGCACAGCAGATGCTGTTACCAAGAACGTGACATCCTGGTGAAACCTAAGGCTCCAGGCCCCAGTCCTGAAACCCGAGCCAAAGGCCCCTCCTGCCACAAAGCCATCAGCAAGTGGCCTCTACTTTGCTGGATGTATTCTTTTTCTTGGGGAGACAGAGAGAAAATGACCTCTATTTAATCATGGAGATGAAAACATTCCGTCATGTATCATTTTACATATTGCACAGAAACACATAGAGCATCTAAGGTTGCCCAGATGGAAATGAGCAATGTGAACATCAGAATCAATAGGAATTAACTAAAAGGATATTTTCCCCAGGAAGAATATTGCGAGGTATCCATCTGGGGTTGGTAGTTCAATTAGTTAGTACAGGTTGTGTAGACTGAAGTCTCTTCTGTTCCTTGGGAAGAATGTGTTCTGACCAATGTCCTGGGGATTGTACCTGCCTGTCATGAGTTCCTGCTAGATCTTGAGAAGCCCTAAGTGAGGCTTAGATGACTGTTAATCCCTCAAACCAGATTGGAAAAAATAATAAGGTTCCCTTTGTGACTGCAAAAACTGCCCTTGCAAGCCTCATCTCCATGGGACATGTCTGGGCTCAGGGTCCAATTTCTTGGTATTCATCTAGGTAGCACGTGTCTACACTAAGCAGGTATTCTATCAAGGTGGTATGGCACCATAGGTGCACAGCTCCCTCGCAGCTCGTAGGAATGTCTAGTGAACAGACACAGGCAATTGGTTATGTACAGGTCCAAGAGGGACCAATGATGCCAGGTCAGTGCACGTTCTCAAAAAGCACCTGTGATTAACACACTCTGCGCTAAGCATTGGGAACATAAAGTTGAAGACAATATATTGCTCTTAAGGAGCTCAAACATCAAGTGACTTTAAGGAAAGAAGTATCCTGGGCAGTCCTAGCCCTGGTCTTTGCTCATGAATCCTCTGGCTACACCTGCATTTTGGTCTTCACTGCTGGTCACCTAGAAACCGAAAATTGGCAAGTTGAGATCTGATAGGATTGCTTTGACAATTGCTTGAGCAGCGATTTGCATTACAGTTAAAACTTAACAATTTCATTCCAATGTTTATATGAGTGACCACAAAAAATTAATTTAGCATTTCTGAGAAAGTACATTGAATCAATCAACTGAGTATATCAAGCTCTTTCCCTGGGACAGGTCTTGAGCTAACAGCTTTAATAGGAATTATCTCATTTAATTCACAACCTTTTGAAGTAAGTACTATTATTCACCCCTGTTTTATAGATGAAGAAAGGGAATCCTGAGCCAAGAATTAAGCCCAGGATGTCTGGCACCATCTCCACCCTAATCCTCATGATGAGATATTTCCTTATGCAAGATTTCTTCTACCACATTACATCGTAACTTGATGAATGTTAACACATTCTGAATGGTTGTGTAGACCTACATCATTTATTCAACAGCATAGTGAAGGTTGGGTGGGAGATAATAGATGGCAAGACATAAGGACCTTAGCAAAGAAATTTAAGGATAATTTCTGGACCTCACTTCAGTCAATTCCTTTCTCTTCCTCCATATAAAATTCTACCAAACAGCCTCTGGAGCCCAAATCTCCTTTCCTATCCTTGTGTTGAAAAAAGACAAGGACTTCTGAATTTTCAGATAATAGCAAGAAAAGGTTGTTTCTACCCCCAAAATTCAATTATTTAAGCATAATCCAATTCTGGCAGCTTTTTTCCCTTTAGAGGGGAAGTTTTCTCCATCTGCATCAGCCATCTCATCCCTTTCTGTCTTCATGCTCCTGAACATTCTTTCTCATTCTTCAAGATTCAACTCAAAGGTTACCTCCCCCCAAGAGTCATCCCTAAATCCCAGCCATAATCAAGTAGTCCTCTTCTATTTTCCCCACTATATTAACACAGTAGTTATGTGCATCACTATATTCTGTAGTAGGATATGAGACCCTTTGCTACAAAGACTATGTTTTACTCTTCTTTGTATACCAAACATTAAAAGAGTGGCAAGTATAGAGTATGTCTTCATAAAGGGTTGAATATTTTTACTTCATCCAAGACTCTGCTCATAACCAGAATCTGCCTGCTTAAATGCTCTTCACAGTCATTGGATTGCAGTATGGGGCATGTCCACCAAAACAAGTAGAAATAGAACTCAAGGTCTAACAGAAATGCAAACCTAGAGGGAAGTACAGAAACAAACTGTCCAACCTGTTCTTTATATCAAGAAACAGAGGCCAAGTGGACTCAAAAGCTTTCTCAAGGTCAGCTAGATATTTAGGGACAGAAATGCAGGTGGAACTTAGAATTTCTGGGTCCTAAGTAGGTGACCTTTGTCACTTAACCAGTGTTCTTCCCCAGTGGAGGATCTCTTGGTGTACTGCCCCATGAGAACGGCATGTTCCTCTGATGGATAAATACATCTATGTTAAGAGATCCTCAAAATAACAAGTGAAAAGTTACAAACAAAAGGTAAATTCATTTTCCCACATATTGTTGAAAACAACTCACGAAATCTCTGGTCCCTCACAATGTTCAACCATTACTTCAGAAACAGGTTTCAAAAATTCAATTATTCCAGGACTTTGTTTACCTTTTCTCAAATAATTTAGTGCACAAAAGAAATTTAAACAGTGTTAGAGACAGCTTCTTATCTCTGAATGGACAGTCAAGGACACCTGCCATAAGGAAAATTCTCATTTCAGTCAGAAGATTGATTTCAATAAATCTATTTAAGGGAATAAAGTGACTATTCTTCTCTTTGGTAAATTATACTTGCAGTTCACAAAGCATTTTGTTGATAGAAATGTTAGTAGGTAATGACAGACACACAGCCTGAAGCCACTGAAGTGTAGCATAAGATCCATCAGTCACAAGACATTAAAACATTGCTATAGTGGCCTAACACTCTAGGGCAATTTGCACAGCTCTTTGATAGAGAAAATGCTTGTACATTGGGAAGAATAAGAACTTTAGAGAAAGATCTAAAGTCCAACTCTACCATGCATTAACTGCGTGACTTTTGGAGATTTAATCCTCTTAGTTTCATCCCTAAGTTGAAGAAATACATAATGAGTACTTGATGCAGGCTCTGTTCTAGCTACTATAAATAGTAGTGAGCAAAAGAGTTTTAAATATCTGCCCTCATCAAGCTCACACTCTCATAAAGAGACTTCGGGTGGCACCACACACATAGCCACAAAATAGGAGATAAACTGTGCTATTTGATGATCGGTTTTAGGCAGAAAAATAAGGTGAGAGGTGAGGAAGTGCTGGGGAAAGAGAAAATTTAGATAGGGTAGTCAGGGAAGGTGTCACAGAGAAACAAAATGACAAAGAGTTGAAGGTGTGAAGAAATGAATCAGGTAGGTACATGGGGTGGGAGACCGTGGGCACAGAGAGTGGCAGATTCAAAGGCCCCGGGTGGGTCAAATCATGTCTTCAGAGAGCAGCAGGAAAGCTGTCTGTCTCGGTCACTGGGAGTGATGGGGAGAGTAATGGGAGATAAGAGTTCAAAGGGGTCCAAGAAAGGCAGAGGACCATACTTTCTAGGGACTTGTTGGCCAATAGTGATATTTGCCAGTTTTGCTAAGTGAGATAGGAAGTTTTTAGAGAGTCTGAGCAGAAAAGTGCCATTTTTAGAGCCTGGAGACATATTCTAAAAGATTATACTGTTTTGACAATAGACAGGAGGAAAGGGTGCAAGCAGGCAGGACAGTTAGGAGGCCAGTGAAAGGGTACGTGTAAGAGACAGTGGTGTCTTGGGCTAGAGAAATAGCCATGGTGAAAGTGAGAAGTGGTTGAATTTCTGGTTATATTTAAAAGAAGCGGCATCATAATTTGCTGACTGTTTGGTCTAAGAGAGAGAGAAGTCAAGAATACATTCAGGGTTTTTGACTTGAGCCATGAGAAGGAAGGAGTTGCCATTAACTGAGAGAAAGAAAACAGTGGGAAGAACAGGTTAACTGAGAAAATCAGGTCTTTAGTTTTGGATACATCAAGTCTGGGATTCCTGTTAAACATCTAAGCGACTAAACTAGTTAGGCCATTGGGTTTATTACCTTGTAGAGAAGAGGTCTAGACTGTAGATTTTAATTTGTCTCTAGGTGTTATTTAAAGCAGCGAGAGAAAATGAGATCACCCAGAGCAGAACAGTCTCCAAGGGCCGAGCCCTGAGGCACTTGATGTTAAGAAGCAGGTAATAAAAATAGTGAGTGCTCATGTCGTGGTGACTCTGTACCAAACCCTGTTCTGCTCGCTGGCATATCTGAGCTCCTTTATGCTCCACAACGCCATAAAAACAAGAATATTATTACCCTTGTTTTACAGATTAGGAAACTAGGGGCAGGTGGTTAAGTAACTTGTCGAGGTAACACACCCAGGATTCCAACCCGGACTGTTGGACTTCTGGGTCTGGACTTCTAAACCCTTCCTGATACTACTTGCCACCTCAGTGACTAGAAGAGAGGTACTACTAAAAGGGAAGACTGAGGACAGATAGTTAGCGAGGTAGAAGGAAAACGAGAGTCATGAGGGGTCCCAAGAACCAACTCAAGAAGGTCTTTCAAGGATGAGAAAAATGACCATCTGTGTAAAGTGATGCCCGTGAGTCAAATAGAGATGAGGACTCCGTGGCACTAGGGAGGGTGTTAGTAACATGGACAAGAAAGGTCAGGTAAAGTAGAGTGAGTGTAAGAGAGAAGGGGAGTGCAGACAATGAGTTTTGGCAACTCTTGAGAGATTTTTGTTATGTAAAGGAACCTAGGAAAGGCAACAGCTGGTGGAGGATCTGGGAACGGCTGAAGATGTCTTTTTAATATAGGAGAAAAAATGGCATAAAAGTATTGAGAATGGCAAAGATGGGAGGAAGAACTGATGGTGAAGGAAAGAAAAGATAAGAACATTTTGTGTCCTTGAGTAGGCAAAGGGTGACCTTAGATGGGGAAGCAGACCGTTCCTCCATGGGAGGAAAGCAGTGTCTACTGGCCCAGAGGCTGGTAGTTGGGGAAATGCGGAGGTGTGATACTGTGGACATTCTCTTCTAATTGTTGAGGTCTCGTGTCCATAAATTGGGGATTATAATCTCTCTCTCCCAAGGTAGTTGTGAGGACTAAATGAGATAGCAGATGTAAAATGGTAGCGTCCCGCTTGGTTTATGAGCCAAAATGATAGCAATTTCTTTCTTTCTTCTCTCTCCTTGTTGGTTATTGCTATGATTGTTTACTCAAATTCTTTGAACATTGACAGTGCAGCAGACACTGTGCCAAGTACTTGGCTAGTTGGTTAACAATTCGATTATTTTTTTCCTCCCCCATCTTCCCTTCATATTTTAAAAGGTCTTCAGTTCCCTGGGAAAAGATTTTATCAGCACCTGTTCTGGCCTAGGTTTTTAACATTTATTCATTCATCCTGATTCAATTGGAGAACAGTGGCCTGCGGCTGCGACCCAGAAGATAATCTCTCCCTGATAGCCTTTGTGGGTTGATGGAGCATGGTAGACTGGCTTAAGCCATTTGCCAATTCTCAACACTGAAACGACCTCAACAGGGCAAAAATCACAGCCTCCTCCCCCACCCAAAACAACTGTGTTTCTTCTGTTGCTTTGGGAGTTGTGGAAAGTGGGAGCTGAGCCAGTAACACCCAGCTCCTGAACACCCGTGCTCTCACTCAGGAAAAGACAAAATAGGACTAGAGGCCCTGAGAGGTCTGCTCAGACATTAAAATTCCAGATTTTTCCATCACTTAGATGCACTCTCTTTTACTGTTTTAAATGAATTCATATTTCTCCACTGAGACTCCCTTCAGTTAGTCAGGAGAAGCTCTGACTCTCCTCAAGGAAGAAGTTCTGTGAAAGTTAGTTCCATTTCAGTTCTTATAAGTCTGCTTCTAAGGAAAAGCTGGAGGAGCCAGTGTCTTCTTGCTGAGCAATTTTGATCAACCTGTGGCTCCATTTCCCATGAGAAATATTATTAAAAGAAAGAAGAAAAATGGAACTGTTGCTACTCTGAGTAAAAGCCAGAGCCTGTAGATAATCCAGCTCTGGACATGTCCACGCTCCCTGGCGTGTTCAGACATAACCAGACCTGACCACTGCAGAAACCACCTAGGCATACCAAAGATCATCAAGCATTGAAATTCGATCAATTGCCACTTGACAGAGTTTCCACCAATCAGAACTGCACTGACTGAAAACTTATTTGCACAAAGTGGACCTGGGTATGCATTAGCTCCCCCTTTGGTATTTATAAGTGCTTTTCACAGCAGGCCGCTGGAACACATAGCTCAAGGGCTTCTTGGTTAGTGTCTTCTATGTTGCAGTCTTAAAGCCTAGAATACTTGTTTATCCTTTGCTGTAAGTGACCAGGCCTCGGTCTACAACCATATCTGAGAAATGGGCATGTCAGCATTCTTACACGCTAGAGACCTGAAAATTAACTCTTCACCGAAATAGAAAAGTTTCATCATCATTTTCCTCTGAGGTGGCTATATCACTACTGATATTTTATGATATAATTAAGTCCCCCCAGTGAGGACTAGGGATCTTTATTTTTCTTATGGGGTACCACCCATGAGACACACTGGGAACTTGATAGTTTATATAGACCATCTCGCTTTTTCTTACAGCTCTTCTAGATAGTATCATTATCTCTAATATGCAGAGGAAGAAAGAGATTCAGGGAGGATAAGGAGTTTGCCTAAATCTACACAGTGATAGGTGATGGCGCTCACATTTGAACCTAAGTCTACTTGAATTTATATAAACTCTGGTCTATCTCAAAGCCCTTAACTTTTAACCGTCAAACAATATCAACCCCCTCCCCCTTGTTGATTCCAAAAATGTTGAAAGTGTGAGGGTTGCAGAATCCTTCTGTGACACTATGCTTTGTAACCCATATAGCTTCACCTGGAGTCATTCTGGAAGCTATAAATTCATAAATAATGTCTCCTCGCTTTGGTGAGGCTTTCAGTGCCAGTGGAGACAGATGATCTACGGGCTGTGCCTGGTATCATTGCAAGCTAATGTGTTACTTGGTAGTCTTGGGTTGCCACCCCCTGGAGCGTTTTGATGCGATCAGTTGTCAGCTTCAGGTCTGTTGTTTCTTTCACCAGAAGCCCAGCCGGTAGAAGATGACAGCCCCAGAGCCCTGCCTGTGTTAGGGGAGCTCTCCAACTCAGATAATGACATAAACGAGTCTGCGTTCATCTGGGGAATCTCAGACAAAGCAGCCCAGAGGACAATCATCTCTGTCGATGAAGGTTTGTTTCACTTGCAACGGGAAAAGCAGCAACAGCAGCAGCAACAGAGGCAGCAACAGAAGCAGCGACCGGAGCTGGTGCACAGGCTGGGGAGAGGCAAAGGGAGGCTGAAGCTGCTGCATGTGAGTAGCATTTTATGATTTCTCTGCAGCTGGGAGAGGAATGCTGGGGAGGGTCTTGACTGCCAGGTGGGAGAGACTGTGTGGACTGGGACTTTCCGTGTGGCGGGAAGGGGGGGGTGGAGGGGTGGTTGATACAATTAACAAGTGCATTTGGGGTCTGCCTTTCTCTTCCAAAGGAGGTGCAAGAGTGTATCAACATGCACTTGCATTTTCTCCAGTGCTGCGGGTAATAAATGTGAGCAGCAGGTGGGGACTATTTCCTTTTGGTTTTCTTTTTCTCTTTCTCTTCCTTCTTAAGAGTGGGCTGCATGGCAGAAAGACATCTCGGCCCCCAAGGGCTTTTGCAGGCAGAAGGACCCTTCCCAGAGGGGTTCTTGCTTAAGTTTCTTTGGCAGACCATGGTGATTGCTGTTCCTTTGTCATGGAGTTGCTCTTCTGGAAGAGTGCTTGCACCCTGCCAGCCACAAAGGGGCAGGGGAAACTTTTGTCTCTCTGGTTCTCGGCTTCAGTTGTCTGTTGCAGCCAGCACCACATCCAGTACAACTTAACCACCCAGTCGTCATGCTTAAGAGTTCACGTGCACAGCCCTGGCATGGGGGAGCACAGGCTGTACCTCATGCACCCTCCCGCCTGCAGCCAGTAGCTCACCTTTCAGGGCTAAGGACACAGATGCCATCTTCAACTTCGGGAAAGTTGTGTGTGTGTGCGCCTGTGTTTTAAATCAAGCTTTGGAATTTACTGTCAACCCTGGCTAGACTGAAGCTGCACAAGAGCAGGAGAGACCTTTTTGTTTTAAAGCATTCCTGCAGGTGGCCACAGGCCGTCTTAGCCTAGGGAGCTGGTTGGCGTCTTAGAGCCATTGTTCCTGATGCTAAATGACAAGCCGGGCCGGAGTGCACCTGGTCTGAGACTTGCCTGTATTCTGGTTTTCGAAGGTCGCGGTGCCTTGCTTCCCCTCCCTTCCTTCTCTCTTGAGAAGTCCTGAGGTGGCTGGGCACTGCATGTTTAGATGCTGAGCGTCTGCAGTGAGTGCGTGCAAGTTCACCTTCTCCTGAAAGAGTGGAGAATGGGTGGGGGGGAGGGAGGGAGGGACAACTTGTTTATCCTAGAGCAGGTTTTGAGTAGTTGTGTGTTGGAGCTGCAAGATGGGAGGCACCACCAGCCTGGGGGAGAGCATTCCAGGGTGCTGGGGTGCAGAGCTGAATGCTGTCATGCTGCAGGCTCAGGGCCCCAGCTCCCAAGTTGCTACGGGGTTTGCGTGAACTATGAAGCAGGGAGTGGGCTTTCAGGGAGTCCCCCAGCTGCGGCGGTGCTGTCCAGCCTTTCCCACACAGGATGCTCCGGGCAAACAGCTGACGCTGCTCAAAGCTGGATGAGTAACTTGTGGGCTCAAGGGGTCCTCCTAATGCAAAGGCTTCAATATTTGGGGCATCACAATGCCAAGAACCCAGCCACTTACAAGGTGGTGTGTTGACACACAGGTGGGAAGGGTCTTATTCAAGCAACCCAGGGAGAGTCAAAGAAGGGAGCCAAACGGACAATCTGATCCCTGAGCTTTGTTCATTTATTTTTGCCATTACTGATAACAATGCATTGTGGAAACATTACAAAGTGTATTTTTAGAAGACTTTCTCCTAATCTCACTGTTTTAGCACCTCTGTTTTCTCCTGGTCTTTGTCCAAGTATCTATTGACACAATTTTAGCCACAGTCTAGAAATATTCATTTTCTCTGCTTCTTTCCCCTCCATGGTATTCCATAAATAGGTTCTCGTCTTCCAGTAGAAGTTTCACATAGGTTGTTAATTGTGGCTGCAGTAATTGGATTCATCTCTTAAATAGATTTTTCATAATCTGGTTAGCAGTTACTGGCTATTTAAATTGCTTCTTGTTTTTCCATTATTATAATGTTGTTATGGATAGTTCTATGCATAAGAAATTTCCCTCTCTTTAAAAATAAGTGGGGGGAATGAATTCTCAACATCGATATTAGTAAGGTTTAAAAAATACATTTTTGTGGCTTTTCATGCCTATTACTAAACTATTCTTCAAAACATATTTCCATTGTCCAAAACCACCAGTAGTAAAATCTAGGTAAATATCAATTTGTCTAGAGACCTATGCACATTAGATTCTTTTTCTCCTCCTCTCTCTAAATTAGAAACTATAAAAAGGTACTGGTCACTTTCTTAAAGTTTGCTTTGGAGTCCTATTAAGCCAGGCAGTAGCATTCTCCCTCCGACAAGCTTGCAAATTCTTGGTTCCCTTATTTTGTCAATGACTCCCAGGAGGAATTCAAGTTCAGTCACCTCCCTTTCCAATTCTAAGGACTAAAGAAGGGAGGGGGCAGAAACTCCCTGTGCTGTACCAGGGCACCTCATAAAGATGAGAGGGGAGGGGTTACCAGAGGGAAAGCCAAACCTAGCATCATCTCCAAGCCTTGAAGCTCAATCCCAGCAGGCTCCCTGGCCCTCTGTCTTCTTCCCTGACCCTGGCAGATCCCGCATAGAGATAAATTTATTTGTTGGCAGGATTTGAGGCTGAGACCTTCCAGAATGGGTGAGACTGGGGTCCTTGGGTAGGTGAGGACGAGCTAAGCTAATTTGAGAAAAAATGAACATATTCCGGTCTCTGCTGCCCTGTGTACTTCTCCCAAATGTATATGCTTTAATGATGGCAGTTGACTGAAGGCCAATTCTTATGAAATAAGAGCTGTAGAATGTTTCTTGTTCAATTCCTACCTCCTCTAAGGACAGTTTTATCAACAATTTATTATTTTGTTTTATTTCTCTTTCCCTTGTATCTCATCAATCTGGAGATTAATCTGTGCTGTTCTGACCTCCTGTGAATCTCAACAGAAATTGCTTCGCTGCTAATCTCTTTTGTTCTTTCCCTAATTATTTGTGCAAAGGCCAAGAATACCCACTGGGAATCACATAGCAACTCAGCATGCTCTCGCCCACCCTGACCTACACAGTGGGAAGGACAGTATCTTGGGCACAAGATTTTCCCACTCTGTATAAGTGAGTTTGATAAATGTGAGTTTTCAGAGAGTGGTATTGACTCCCTCAATCTGCAAAGGCTTAATAGAAGTACTGTGTCATAAAACCAGTGGGCCACTAAGTGACCAAATTCTAGTGAAGGTGATAGGGCTGTCGTTTGAGTTGGAAAGGAGGCTTCCTACTTAAGAGAATGGACAGACCAGGAGAAAGGGTGTGATCAAAATCAGCAAGAGAGAATAAAACCTTTGTTCATTAAGAACAAAATAAGGGACTTCTAAACTTTCCACAAATATTTAAGGAAAACAGTAGTAAGGACATCCCTTAAGGTTTGCTATGTGCTAGGGCATATTTTAAAAGTTCCACCTATGTTATTACATTTGATCCTCTCAACAATCCTGTGTAGTGTTTACTGTTATTATTTTATAGGTTTAAATTTGAGAGACAAAGAGGTTATGTTAGAGGGTAGATAGAGTTTTGTATATGGAGGCCAGGGGGCAAGAAGGAAGAGGCTTGGAGGAAAGTCTAAAATGTGTCAGGACTAGAGTTAAGCCCAAGTCATCTCACTGCACAATCGTGTTCTTAATCACTGCAAAATCACCTCATTTAACACTGGTAGAGGGAATGATTGAGGTCTAAAAGAATATGAAAACACTACAGTACAGCTAAAATATATTAGTAATAACAATAATAATGACAAAGGTGATTTCTATAACTATAATGACTAACAATATTTCCTATGTACCTGTTAAGTTTGGTGCATGGATTTTGCTTTAATTCTCATAGTGGTCTTCTAAGATGGCCACCATCTTTTAAAAAATATTTATTTATTTATTGCATGGAAGAATTTGGGTGTAGGCCAGAGCTTTGGGGGTGGGGGCCGGATAGGTGAGAGGATTCACCAGAGACAGAGTGAGGAGCAGAACAGGCAGATCTACTGAAATACACTGCTGAGGGGAGCAGCAGATGAGACAGGAGAGGTCTGCTGCGCCATGTGGGTCAGCTCCTGGGCCAGAGATCGAACTTAGGCCATTGCTGTGGAAGCGCTGAGACTTAACCCCTAGGCCACCAGGGAGGCCTGATGACCACCATCTTTACCTCTATTTCAGCCATAAAGATATTTAGACTCTGAGATATTATGCAGCTTGTCTAAAAGTCACAGAGCTAGTGAGTTTGACTCTGACATCTGTTAGCTATGGCCATACCTCACTGATGCATCAACAGGTTAGCCCTGCATCAAAGACCAGAGCAGTAGTAACAAAGGGTTTGCCTGAGACAGTGGACGTGGGCTCAGTGGCCTCTTCTGTTCTCTTTAGGCTTAAAACTTTTGAATGACTTCATCTCCCTCCCATGATGTTACACAAAACACTCAGGTCTTAGCTCATGTCTGACACTGTCTCAGAGACAAGCTCCTAAGTGAAGAAGACTTTGAAAATTGTCACCCTGGGGAAGTCATTGGTGCCCTTATAAGAAAACGACAAGAATCTCAACTCAACGCTCACCATTGTTCAGTAGTCTGGACCTGAGCTGCCAGTCTGGTAGCTGTTAACCCCCTGGGGCTACTGAGCTCTTGAAATGTGTCTGTTCGAAAGTGAAGGTGCCATAAGTGTAAACTGTACAGCAGATCTCACAGATTGGTATGGAAAAAAGTAAATTATCTCAATATATCTGTATTTATTACATATTGAAATGATAATGATTACATATTTGGATATATGGCTAAATAAAGTATAGTCTTAATTTTTTACTTTTAAAAATTATGGTAAAATACAAAACATAAAATTTGTCACAACCATTTTTGAGTGTACGTTTCAATAGGGTTGAGTATATGCTCATTGGTGTGCAATCTAGCTTTGGAACTCTTTACCTTGCAAAACTGACTCTCTATACCCATTAAGCAATTCTTCATTTCCCCCTTCCCATATCCCTAGACAACCACCCTTCTACTGTCTGTCTTTATGAATTTGACTAGTCAAGATCGCTCATATAAGTGGAATCAAAAAGTATTTGTCCATTTCTGACTGGCTTATTTCACTTTGCATATTGACTTCAAGATCTGTGCATGTTATAGTTTGTGTCAGAATATCCATCCTTTTCAAGGCTGAATAATATTCCATTACATGTATCAGTCAAATTTTGTTTATTCAATCATCCTTCAATGAAACAAGAATTGTTTTTTACCAATTTTCACTTTTTTAAATGTGACTCCTGCAATGTTTAAAATTGCATATGTGGCTTGCAGTTGTGGTTTATGTTGTATTTCTATTGGGTAATGCTGCTCTCAACTTTTTGCTCTTCTTGATGCCTCCTGCTTCTCCCACACACACACAAGGCCTCTGCTGTCCTTCACCAGATGTTAGTTTGGCCTCCCTCTTCCTCTACCCTATGACTTGAGCCAAGAATCTTAGCTCAGATCAAGAACTGCCTTTTATAAGGATCTATGAAAGACTGTCAGGTTCAGCAAAGTTTTCTATAATTGAATGAAACTGACATTTCTCAAGAGGAATATTCCCTTTTTCCATAATACATAAGTAGAAGGCCCAATAAATCGGAACTGAGAAAGAAAAGCTTTTGAAGTGATTTGATGTTTTAAAAAGTCAACAGCTTTCTTTAACTCACAGTCTGCGAGAGAATTTTATTAACCACCCAGCAGAGAAGAGTACAAAACCAATAAAGTGTAAATTCAGAGCAGAGATCTATACCAGCCTCTCATTTCTGAAACACAGGTTTCATAGAAAAACTCAAACATCTAGAAATTCAAGACTTTGAAATGTTGTCTGTGTCTTTTGAATTTCTCATCAGCGACAGGATAAAACCCAAAAGCTATAGCATGCTACCCAAGACCTTTCAACATCCCAATTTACTTTCCCATCAATCCCTAGGGCCTTGTCACAAGGATATAATTATTTCTCATTAGTTTTCAAATGTGCGGCATACTCCCAGACCTCCCAGCCTAGACAGTGTTCTTAGTTCAGCCCAGAGAACCCGACCCATAATATCCACTGTGTGAAACTTACTCGTTCTTCAGGACCTAGTTCAAAGCTCACTCCCTTTCTGAAGCATCCTTTGGCCCAGTGTTCATCAGGGTCCTGGCAGGAAAGAGATGGTACACTCCATTGAATGGTTAATGTAAGTTGCATGATGGGACTATTTATAAAGTTGTGGGCAAAGGCAAAGAAAACCAAGATAAAATGATGAAGCAGCTCAAGACTAGCAACTGCTGAAAGCAGGAAAGAGGAAATAGTTTTTGGAACATGACAAGATTCTTAAGAGAGGCCTCCAGACAGAAGCCATGGTGCACTGAACAATGCAGTCCCTGTCAAACTGCAGTGTGACAGAGAGGGAGCTCCCTCACCTCTACCGTCTGGCCTCCCATCAGCTGAGTCCACCTGGAAACCAGAGGCTGAGTGTGTGGGGAATGCAGTTCACCGAGGTCACCTCTCAGGACACAGGGCAGGTGGGAAATGGCAGTGGGTGGATTTAGCAGGCAAATGGAGACTCTCTAGGACAAACTCTGTCCCACCTCCAGAAACACTTCCTCCCTTCTCAAGACTCCTAAATAGTACCACTTATACCACGAGATAATGCATATCATGTTGTACTTGTGGTGTTCAATTAAATGTCTTTTTCTCAAGTACACATGAGACAATGAACTCTTTGAAGGTCAGACTCCTCTCATTCATACACATATTTCTAACACCTTGCAAAGTAATTGGTAGTGAATTGTACTAAATTAATGTGGAGTGTATGAGTGTGTTTCTCTATCATACAAATATGTATGTATATGTATGCACACATAAATGTGTGTGTGTGTGTGTGTGTGTGTGTGTGTGTGTGTGTATTCCCCCTTTGGAATCTGAATGACTTATATAATTATAGACTGGGAGTCTCTCAGTGAATTGGCTATATAGGATTAATATCTTCCGCCTTTGACTCCCAGCTAGAGAGCTAAAATGATTAGAATAAATCATTCTCAGGGTCTCATTATGCTGTAATTGGTGGCACATTAAGTTGTGAGGAATTGAGAATCTTGAACTCTAGTGGTGGGACTCAGTAGTAAGTTAGACCAACCATGAAAATAAGTGTTTGCACAGATGCCTGGGAGAAGTCAAGTAGTTGTTTGAATTAAAAGCAGGTAGCAAGAGAGAGAATAGAAGAAGAAAAAAATATATGTAATGTGCCTTTTCTTCAGAGCTTCAATGGTTTGAAACTAAAGCAGCTGGGATGGAGAGTTTGGGGCACAATGAGAAATGCTAACTAAGACAACAGAAAGTAGAAGGCTGAGTGGAGGCCGGACATGGAATCTGAAGGACAAGGTCAAGGCTGAGTGGCACAGCCAGGGTTGTTCCAGGTACAACCCAACAGTGGGTGAGGACAACACCCTGAAGTGTGTCAGTGTACTCAGGTTTGCTCACTCTTCTGGGTCAAATTTAACTTGGAGTTTGGAGCTGATATTAATGTCCTTGAGTTGCCATAACAAAAACACCACACACTGGGTCACTTAAAACAATAAGAATTCTTTCACAGTTCTCCAGAGGCTAGAAATCCTGAAACGAAGATGTTTGGCAGGGTCTTTCTTCTTCTGAAGGAGGCAGGGATGAATTTTTCCTTGACTCTTCCAGTATCTGGGAATTCTAGACTTTCCAGGCCCTGGGGCTGAATAATTCCACTCTCTGCCTCATCTCGCTAGGGTCTTTCCCCCTGTGTGTCTCCTCTGGGTCTGCGTGTCTCGAATCCCTCTCTCCTTTTTCTTATAAACAGACCAATTATTGGATGTAGGACCCACCTTAAATCAGCATCTCATCTAGAGATCCTTAATTATACCTGCAAAGATCTCGTTTCTAAACAAGGTCCCATTCACAGGTACTAGGGGGTTACAAGTGGATGCGGCTTTGGGGAGTCACTCAGCTCACCACAGAGGTGACGCTAGCTCTGTCAGTCAGCCTCCTTTCCAGGGGCAGACCTCTCCCTCCAGTCCACATCCTCTCAACTTTCTGGGTCTAGGATCTTGGCCCATCAATTATTCCTGTTTTCTCTTTTGTATCTTTAACACTCTTTATTCTAGGCGTCTCTTCAGTCTACAGACATGCTTAGTTCCTTCCTTCCTAAACCTCAGACAAGCTACCTTCTCTTTGCCTGATTGGACCTTTGACAACCCTTCCTAACACTGCTGTCAGCCAGGAAGGGACCCCTTGTCTCCTTTACTTCTTAGCCGTTTCTGTACTGACTTTTTGCTCTCATTATCAAAACTGTCCTTCTGAACTAACTTAGAAAGTTCAGATTGCCCAACCCCATAGAATCTGCTTTCTTTGGTCCTTCTGACCCTCTCTGCAATGTCTAATTCTTCTCAACATCTCTTTCTACTTTCAGTTTCTCACCTACCTTGAGATGTCAAGTTAGGACTTCCAGAGGAACGCTTCCAACCTGCCCAAACACTGGCAGTGTTTCCTAACTTAACATTTCTTATATTCCTCCCCTGATTTGCCACCTAAGTTGGCTTTTTCTTTAAAAATCAACTTAAAGCAAAAAAATTTCTAGCCACCTATCCAATGATCAAAGGATGCCTTCTTATTTTTAAATAAGCTACAACAAAAATACCATCCCCATTCACGACATAGCGTTAGAGCTGTTCAAAAGGTTGAAGCATTCTAGTCTTACCGAGTCTTTGTCTGGTGTTGAGCCAGTCAGCAAGACAAGGACAGACCTCAGTGCTCTGTGTTTTCATAAGAGATGGATTTAGGCTCTTACTGTCTATGGTAGAGTTTTAAAAGTGTCTACAAAACCAGGGATCTATGATCACAGTGCTGCAGCCTTCCACTGGCTGCTCAGTCTATGTGTTGCTGTTGTAACCCTTCCACATGCTAACTTGTAACTTCAATTCTAGTTGAGACTCCAGACACCAGTAGAGTCTATACCTTACTGCTGCTTCCTAACAATCTTGGTTTTGTTTTCTTAGAAAAGCATCTATTTCCCCAAGATTTTCAAATCCATTGGGGTAAATCTATATATATCTGGTATTCTGCTATAAAGTTGCAATTTCCTCTATATTGGCAGTTATATCTTTCTCATTCATAATATTACTTACTTGTGTTTTCTCCATCTTTTTATTTTTTAATTAATGTTTTCAACAAATCAGCTTTTGGTTTCACTGGTTAATTTTACGTAACTATTTCATTGACTGTTTTTAAACGAAGTTTATGATCTATAGAATACTTACAAAAAGACATCATACAGCTCAATGGATTTTCATGAAGTGAATGTACTTGTGTAACCAACACTAGGTCAAGAAACAAACTGGTACCAGCACAAAAGCCCCCAAGCCCCCTCCTGAGCCCTTCTGATCAGTTACCCCCAAGGGTAATATTATCTGTCCCCTGAACATAAATTCACTTTATCCATCAGTTTTTCTACTTGTTATGTACCTGTTTCAAACACAGATACTGTCTTGCATCTGGTTCTATTCATTATTATGGATGGTTTCTCATCTGCAAGCTACTTAGAGTGTTATCAGGACTGGAGACAAGGTCTAGGGTCTGACTGCAGTAGCTGTTGGAAGCAGAAGTAACTGCCATGAAAAGATGACATTATCTGTGGATGGGAGAAGAGGGGACAGTGAGGAGTGTGTGAGGGGACAGAACCCAGCTGACTGATCCTCACCATTTCCTGAACGTGTCCTGGACAGAACCAGACCCAGCAGATCCATGTTAGTACCTCCTTTCCAAATGCCTAAAGAGATGATAAATTCCCAGTGCTATTATTTTCCTGACATTTCATTATGGAAGATTCCAAATCCATAGATCATTGAATTTTTATTAAACACTCATGTACCCACTGCCTGGAGTCTACAATTAACATTTTACTCTTCATACTTTACCACTTAAGTCTGTCCATTTATCAATCCATCTCTACTTTTTCTACATTTCAGAGGAAGCTTTAGTAAGACTTTTTTTTAATTGAGATGAAATACACATAATATAAAATCAGCCATTCCAAAGTGAATAATTCAATGACATTTGGTACCTTCATAATGTTACAACCACCAAATCTATCTAGTTCCATAATATTTTTATCAATCTGAAATCAAACTCTTCCTAATTAAGCTGTTACTCTCCATTCCCTCTTCTTCTTAGGCATCTACTATCTTTTTTTTTTATGTTAAAGATTTATTTATTTATGCATATAAGCTGGGGTGCAGGCCAGAGGTGCGGGGCAGTGAGAGGGTTCACCAGAGAGAGAGTGGGGAGCAGAATAGACAGATCGACTGAAATTTGTCTATTCTGGATATTTCATGTAAATGAAATCATACCATATATGACCTTTTATGTCTTCCTTCTTTCACTTAGCATGCTGATTTTTAAGGTCTATCTGCAGAGTAACCTGTTAGCACAGTGTAACTTCATTCTTTTTTTTTTTTTTTTTGGCTGAATAATGTTCCATTGTGTGAGTATACTGTAATGTGTGTATTCATTGATGGTTTGATGGAAATCCAGGTTGTTTCCCCCTTTTGGCTATTGTGTTTTTGAACATTTGTGTTCAAGAATTTGTTTAAATACTTGTTTTCAATTGGAGAGTATACCTCTGGAAAGGAAGTTAATTTCTGGGTCACATGATAATTCTTTTTTTAACTTTTTTGGTGAAATCCCCAAACTGTCTTCCCGGGGTTTTTAAGCCGCAGGAAATCTCTTGCTCAAAATGGGTACACCTGTCATAAAATTAGATATTGTGCTTCCATGGCCAGCTATGAGGGGTGATTCAGCCCCCGTAGGATGTTCCTGCTCAGTTTCCTTTCTGGATTAAAGACACAGGGATCTAAGTGGCATGTTTAGAAGGAGGTGCTGATTAGACAGGCCACAATTTCTTCTTGCCTCCTGTAGGGTATGTCACCTCACCTGATATTGGAGGGCCAGGCAGGGCCTCTGCTGAACACAGACTGCTCAGCTAACGGTCCCTGTTGTGAAATCACTGGGTCTCCATGTTGGGAAACGACCACATGGAGCAAGACACATTTGATACCCATTTGAAGCAGCACCATTCACTGTCTCCTGAGTTCAGCTTGGAAATACGTACAACAGATTTGGGTTGGAGAGAGGAATTTGCCAGATGCATGGGAGTGGCAACCTCTGGAACAGATGCTGACAGCTGGCATGAGGTTTCAGAGGGCTGCCCTGCTCCGCTAGCCTGAGAAAGCAGGAGAAATTCCAACTATTGCACGATAGCATCTGTGCCTTAGTAGCATTTGTTTTTAAACTATGGATTTAATTGCTGTTCCATTGGCTCCTGTTTCTTCTTCCCCCAAGAAAAACGGAATCTTTGAAATTCTCTTGAAAGCAAGCTCAATTGCCATTTCTGTTCTGACTTCAAGACAGATTCATCCCTAATAATGAAAACAAATCTGTTATTGGCAAAGCAGACTCAAGTGTTGCTTTTGGAGAATAGGGAGAGGGAGGCAACAGCATGTCGGAGTGGCCCAGGGACAGCAACAGATTAACAAAAGCTGTTGATGAGTAGCCATCAATCTACCGGTCAGTATGCTACGTTGCCATGTGGGAATCCATTCACAAGAGTTTGGTCAGGTAAGCAGAGCTGGTGCTGGTGGACCTTGATTTGCAGATAAAGAGTGCAAGATCGAAACAGACATGTAATGTATTCAAGGCCATAGAGCTAGTGGAAACAGACCCAAAATTCAAACTACTACGATTTCTAGTGTTTGAGAAAAAGATAAAAATCATCCAAGGTGTTGAGAAAATAAAACTCTGTTGTCACGTGGAATCCAAACTGTCACACTGAACTGTGATTCAGCCACTGAACAGCCACATATTCACAAGCAGAGCGGTATGAGGTCTTCCTTCTGCTAGTTTCTCCCAAAATAATTTTTGGCAAATGCTAACTTTGCACTAACTAAAATTAAAGATCTAGTAATAACATAATTGACAAGCAAATCTGTTCAAAATTATAACCACCACCAAAATTGATAAGCAATATTTTATCAGAACAAACCACCTAGGAAGTTTCACATGAAATCTTTAGGACTCCAAAACCAATTTACCACAAAATGGAGTAGAAAAGGACACAAGGGACCACGGAGATGGATCACGGGTGAATTGGTGGGGTTACCCAAGGGGAATACAAAATGTAAAAGATATAAATGACAATAAAAATAAATTAAAAACAAAAAACAAAACCAATTTACCAGATTGGAAAATAGGTCAATTTGTTCATGTCTTTCCCACAAGGAAAGGGAGAAATTTTATGGGGTATCTCAGGAGTTCTATGATGTAACATAACATTTCCTCTGATCAACCTGAAGATGCCATTTTTTCCCAAATTTAGTTTTCTGGGAAGTTTTGCCATAAGTATAGAGAAAACATCATTTGACTAGCCAACACTGACAATTTAAAATGCCAAAGCTCTAGGTAGTCTCAGCCTGCACTATGCTAACAGCCAAACTATTATTTCTATTCCATAATTGGAATCCTTAACTTTCAAAAAAAAAAAAAAACGCTTAGCTTCCCAATTCCCATTTTATCTAATGTTTAGTGACTTAAGCAAGTTCACCTAAGGCTGCTGCTTCTCCACAGCATGTACCTGAAACAAGTGGCACAGGCCTCAGTTTTCACCGAGGGCCATTAAGTTAAGGCAGTGAATTTAACTCGAAAGAGAAGAGTGGGCCAGAACTCTGTGGCTGGTACCTTGTGCATTAATGATTATTTTGGTCCCGTTTCTGTCAGTTTTCTCTATGCCAGATGTTAGTGCAGATCCTGAAGCCTCGTTGTATCAGCATGGAGGGCAGGCAAGAGTGAGTCGTAGCTTTTTATCCCCTTAACAGATTTCCAAATTGGGCCCACTTGAGAACAAACTGACAGGCAGAAGTGTCAAGTTCTGTAGAAAATGCTGGTCCCCAGAGATGGAGATGAACCAGCTGAATTATCATAGGGCATAACAGCGCTTGCTGCCCAATATGCATGTAGCGCGAGGTACTTGCTAGACTTTGAAAAAGTCACTCAGTCTGGGCCTTTGTGGCCCCAGGTCCTGACAGCACTTGTTCTTTCACATGGAATTCTCATTCGTGACACTTGTAATGGTAATGGTAATATTTATATCATTATGCTCTATGACCACACAGTGTGAGCCACAAATTAATAAGCATGCAGTCAACACCCACAGGGTACCAGGTGCTGCTGCTACAATGGGGAGAGGTATTACAGAAGTTCATAGAGAGAAAAATGATTTAATTTCTTTTCCACATTTTGTAAGCCCATTTGCATTATACAAGCATGGAGCACATTTGCACAATTTCCTAGTTGAGTGAATAAATTGACAAGGCATTATGGCATTGCCTTCAGTATGCGGTGAGGATATAATTGAACTTTGCTGCTATCGTTATAATTGACCTCATTTGCCAAGTACCAACCGAGGAGGGTACCATGTAGAGTTAGCAGTGGTTAAGAGCACCAACTCTGGATGCACTCTGCTACATTTGGGTCCTGCCAATCCATTACTAGCTACAGATCCTTCAGAAGTGCTTGATTTCTTTGTGCTTCACCTCCACCTGTAGAATGGGGATGGTAACAATGGCACCTGCTTTATAGTATAATTAAGAAGGCTAAATAAAGCAGCATTATAATGTGAGCAGAACAATGCTTGGTATAATGTGATAATCACGGTATTTATAGGGCAGAGTGTTTATTTCATACATGAAGAAGCTGAGTCTAAAGCCTCGAGAGCCGGGTAAGCTTGAAACTCAAGTTGTTCTTGCTCCAAATACATTCTTCTGCCACCAAGCCTGCTGTATGTTCATAATAAAATGTAGAATGCCAGCCTGGGGGGTGGGGGGTTCGTGGAGAGCCTGGAGGTGATGCTTGGGGCATGGCAGGCCTTCTGCCTGTTTTGTTTTGTCCAGAGACACATCCATCACTTTTAGACTTTTAGACAATTTTAGCCTTTTGCTGCTGGGCAGCTAAGCGCAGAGAGCCACTGAGAATTAATAGCGATGTTCCTGGCCCAGAGAGCTCATGTTCTGCTGGTCCACCATTGGCGCCATTCTCCTAAACAATCAGCTCTGGATGCATGCTGCCAATGCTTACTTTCTTGAAGTAGATCTTTAGTCTATGGCTTTTACTACAAGTCCCTTAGATAAACATACTCTTTCCCCTTTTTTAGGAGTGTTAATAAGGGAGACAGCCCACTAGCCGATAGGCATCGATTCTGTGCCTGCACTAAGTGGGATTTTACAAGCATTAACTCATTTCCTCCCTAAAACAACCGTACAAAGAGACATCCTTCACCTGGCTTTGTAATTGAGTTAGCTCAAGGTCAGAGAGATTAAGGCCCTTGCCCTCAATCCCAGAACTAAACCAGGCTGACACCAACCTGAACCATTTTAAAAAGAAAAAGAATGAGCTACATCTGTATGAATAAAAGGCAAACTTGGCCAGAGTATTTGAGTGGCACAAGCAAAGAACTAAATCTTTCCTAGTTTCCATTCCTACATTATCAGAACTTTGCATTAAGCCACCCACTTAATTCCCAATTATGACTGGTACTGTTGCCCCCATCCCCCAATTTCCCAAGAGGGCAACTAGTCCCAGGGTGGTTAAATACAAATACACTTCCATTGATTGACTCCAGAAAGCATGTCCTTTAACTGTTATGCTCCACTGCCCCTCCTGTGTGTGTGTGGGGGGGGGGGGTGAAGGGCGAGGGAGGGTAATTACATAGTCATAGAGCAGAGAGAGAATGTGGGTTTGGGAAAGATACACATAATACAGTGCATTTCTGTAGCATGCCACATATTTCTCTCGACAAAAGGACACACTGTTGCCCACGTGCTCGCAGCATCCTGTTACTGGATTCTCACAGCTCAGTCCTTCCCCAGGGGCTGCCACGTGCCAAAGGGAGCTACCTCCACGTTCACAGCCCCTTCAGCATGAGGAGCCGCTCACGTGCAGTGAACGGTGGAGGAGGTGGCAAGCCAGGCCTCCTGCTAGGACAATTCTGACAGTCCACAAGGCTCCCAAGCCCCGCTGTGCAGCGGGCAGAGCTTATATGGAGCCGAATCACAGTGCAGCATCTCCCTCCGCCCAGCCCGCTGCCTTCACTCCTCCGCTGCTCCGTTACCAAGGACACTTCTTAGTTCTGCGTTGTGCGGCCTAATCCCGCTTCAGAGTCTGCTCCTCAGGGAGCTGGAAGATGGAGAGTGAAGCTGAGATGTGAGGGCTTCCGTTTTATCTGTATTTCCCTTTCGTAAAGATTTTGTTCAGGGAACGTGAGCTAAATATTAATTTCCCAAAGACCACTATGAAGCCTAAAAACATGAAATCACGTTGCTGTAATTCTAGAGGCAACATCGAACCCAACCGGGACCTGAGACTTGACTGGACCTTTGTATCTGAGAAAGAAAATAGCAAGGCCCTCACTTGCTTTTCAGAGTTCTCACCTGAAAAATAAAATGCCTTTGCACCATGCTCAGGTTTTCTCCCCTCCTGATAGAACAACAGCGTTGTTGTCGCCTCACCAAATTTTGTCTGGAAGAATTGTTGGACAGAGGGCAAAGGAAGACCACTGCATTTTCTCTCAACTCCGTGCCACAGAAAATGGGAGGTGTTGAGACATGTCAGAATTCCAAATTCATTGTATAAAAGCAAAACAAATGAGCTGTGCATTTAGGTCATTGAAGGAGAAAGATTTGTTACTGGAAAGGAGATTGATTTCATGGTTTGGACAAGAACACAATAATTTTCAGGTCTCCATGTCACTTGTAAAGTCAGTACTGTCTTCATTCATTTATTCATCAAAAGTTACTGAGTGCCTCTCATAGGCTAAGTATTATGCTCTCAGGAGGTGAACTGACTTAATCAAGATCTGATGAAACACCATGGTGACTTACTGATTAGTAAATTATCCTCTGAATGTTGGAGAATACTGTTCAGTGGCGTCGGCCCTGAGGAGGACAGTCTGCATAGTTCCTGTCGCAGAGAGCTCTTCAGGGCTTAGGCAATTTTGACAGGAATCGAATCACTGTAGTCCATAAAACTACGAGAAATTTTTCTATCTTGGTGACTGCAGAGATTCCATTTATACTGCGTGAAGCAGAAGTAGGACATTTGCTGTCAAATTTAGATATTAATGACAGTGTGATGACTGCTAATGATAAAAGCAGCACTTTGCTCTTGAAGAATATCTGGGTGCATGATGATTATGAGCTGACAATCAGAGTGTGGAAATCACACCTGCAAATGGGAATTTAGGAATGCAAAGTAGGTACCCAGGGAATGAATAAATGATTAAATGAATGAATGAGGCTAGATTGTAACCAAGGAAATGCTTTACACATTGTAGGTACTCAATAAGGGCAACGAAAACAGAATGTAGAAACTGAAGCCTATATTCTTAGTAACTTACTACCTGACTTCAGTCAATGTTTTGAGTACCTACTCGGTGTCAGACACCGCCGGGCCCTGTGCTTTGCACATGCTAAGTCAAACCTTACTTTACAATCCAAGCAGAATTGTGCCTCACGTTGTCTCTGACGCTTCCTCCATAACCAGACTTTTAAAATAGCACTTCAATGTCCAGACAGAGAGGGAAGAGAAACAACAAAAGCTCAAAGGCATTTCACATGTAGTTTTTTGACGTAAATCTGACTGATTCTTGAACTATTCTTTTGACAGAGAATCCACTCTTGGGAAAACAGAAGCACTAGGTCAGTGATGACTGAGGTATTTTTAGCTTCCTGTGTTCTGAATTTAAGCAGAGTATGAAAGTGAAGCTGTCCAGGAGTGTGATGAACAGGCAGCCAAGGAGCAGGAACTGTTGCGTTTTGGAAGCTCAGAGCAAGGGGTCCCTGAAGGAAAGTCCAGCCTGACATTCAAGCTCAAGCTCAATTAGAGATTAGATGGGATTTAGCTGGTGGAGGTCTCCTGTGAAGGTTAAAATGTAATTAGATATGAATATCACTTATCTAGTCTTGAATAATCATATGCCAGCAATGGAAACATCCTCACGGTGTACTGACTTGATACCAGTTGACACAAAGAAGAGGATTCAAATTCCATTGTACTTGGACAGGTACTGTTAGGGGAGGAACAAAGGTGGGAACAATGGCAGCCTGAAGAGCCTGCACTGCAAGGAAGGGATCATCAGATCTGAAATTCAAATCCATTGTACCCTTGTGGGAGTTCAGGCCTGGTGTCATAATTTGTGAAGTTCCAAGAAAAGCAGGAAATCTTAACTTTTGTTGAAATCGCTTGACATACACACACACACACACACACATACACCCCACCCAGAGACATGTATTGTTTAGTTGTCACCAATGAGAGGCATCAGAGGGCCAATGGGCTGTGTTGTCAATGGTGAAAAGGGAAATAGAGATTAGTAGAAAGTGTAGGACTTTGGTGTTGTCATGGCAACCAAGTACAGTATCCATGAAACTAAGGAAGTGTAACTTCCTTCTTTCCTTTTTTCTTTTTTTAGTGTCATCGAGAAAGCTATCTGTAAAATGCATTTGATTTTCTCTCACACTATTCTCGGGCCTTTGGGGCAACTCTGAGAGGTGGGGAGGCCCTCAAGTCCCATGTGAGCTGCCTGTGTCTGATAGTGTCCCACAAGATCACCCGCTGAGCAAGGTCCTGACCCTTCCTGAGCTATCAAGAGTGTAGACTGGGAAATTCATAGAAGAGGCTAGAGAAATAAAATATAATCCAATCATCGACCTTTTTTAGCTCTGATAAAATACACCATATGCCATCTCTCTTTTCCTTTCTGAGACCTTTTTCAGACTATATGACAGAAAGCATTCAAGGTTGTAGAATGGAGTGGAAATAACTTGGCCTGGGAGACTGGAGATCCAGGTCAGAGCTGAGACCCAGGTCAGCTCTGAAACAAGTTAAGTGAATGACTTTGGGCAAACCCCTCTGAACCTCAGTTATCCTCACCTGTGATGCTGTGATAATAAGGCAAGAGGTGACTGTGGTGCTAGGAACGTCAGACTGAGGCACAGACCTGGACTCCATTCAAGCTTTGATGTGACCTAGATGTGGGATGTTGGCCCGTCCACTTTCCAGGTGCGACTTTCCCAAATGGCAAAATATAGATTCTGATTTGGTCATTCATGCAACAAATATTTATTGAGCTCCTAACATCTACCACGTTGTTTAGGCGTAAGACTAATGCTACTTATGTCAGTTATGTTTTAGCCTGTAATGGCTTGAGTATTGACTTCCAAAAGATATGCCCACATCCTAATACATAGAACTTTGAATCGACCTTATTTGTGGGGGAAAAATCTTTGCATATGGATTATCTGGGGGGGTCCTAAATCCTATAACAAGTGTCCACATAAGAGAGGTAGAAGGAGAGGTCCACAGCGAAGGTCAAGTGCAGACAGAGGCAGGGATTGGAGTTACGCAGCCACAGTCAAGAAATACCTCTAACCACCAGAAAATAGAAAAGACAATGAAAGATTGTCCTCTGTAGGCTTCAGTGGGAGCTTAGCCCTGCCAAAAGTTGGATCTCAGACTTCTGGCTTCCAGAACCATGAGAAAATAAGTTTCTGTTGTTGTAAGGCACCAAGTTTGTGATAATTTGTTATGGAAGCTTTAGGGCAGTCATACAAATGGGTTGTGACCAATCAATTGGCAGCTTAGTTCTCTTTTGTGGGTCCCCCATCTGTGGATGTTCAGAGGTCTTTCGTGAAGGAGCAACACCATTTGCTTCCACTCAAAGCTCCCTGCTGAGGAAGCAATTCAAGATGCTCAGGCCACTGTGGACTCTGGCGTGTGATGATGCAGTCTTCGGAGCAGCTGGTTTGCCAGGACAGAACATCTGTCTCGAGGTTGCAGGAAGGTTATGAGATGACCCAGAGGACTACTTTTGCATTTAGGGTCATGAGCAAAGACACATCCTCCAGTCAGATCCTTCCCCTTAGAGAGTTTGAATCTAAAACCCAAAGGAGACATTGGTTGTTAGACGATACAAAGGAAAGCAACATGAAGAACCCACAGGCAATACATAGAATGATGAGCCACAAAGGTCTCAGGTAAGCTGAAGCTATCAAGTAAAGAAAGTATGTTTTTAAAAATCAGTTCACCAGGATGGAAAATATACTGACTTCAGCTGATAAGAGCTTCAGTTTCCAAGTCTGCATTTTCAATGTTTCCTTGCCTCTCTCTGTACATTTTCAGGTTTCTCCATTTAAGTTTCCTATCAGGCTCGCCTGGGACTTCACCCAGATTCTTCTCTTGGGTTTCTTACCTAAACCAGCTGATGGGGCGTTCCGGTCCTAGGCAGCAGGACTGGCTCCTGAAATACTCACATGCAATGATCTGATCTATACATGTCTTCTCCCTTCCCCAAACTGGAGAAGCACATCAACCTAGAGGAGCTTTACAAAGAGTCGCAGAGACCTGTAATGCGTGACTGATTGTTCTAGCTCTGTACCTAGTGTTTGGGTCATACTCCTTCTGAATGCTGATTGAGAAGGGCGCCATACAGTAACCAGCAGCACTGCCTCTCTGAGCCTCTGATCACTCATCTCAATACATGCATGATAATAGAGCTGTGGTTGGCACAAATTGACTAATAAATGGCATCTCCTGCCACTCCTACCAGAGAGACTTTGCTAAGTATAAATAATATGATACTGGAAAATAAGAAAGAGAGGCTTTACTCTGGTTGTTGAACAGGAAGGATATTTGGGAAAGATTCATGGATTTGAGTTGGGCTTGCTTTTTGATAAGATGATGCCAGGGACAGATCCTGGGGAAAAGGCTTGGAGAATACCAGCATGTCGTCGGGGAGAGTGGATGCAGGGTGCAGTTCAGGGTAGCTAATCAGAGAATGTGGGGGATTGAAATAAGAGACTATCCAGGGTATGAGCCAGAATGTGGAGAGCTGCATACCAGGTGAGGGTCAGTAGTTCAGTGTCCAACCTAGCTTCAGTGGAGAGGAACTGAAAATTCTGGAGGAGGAAAAAAGCACAGCCAGAGAGAAGTATTTCACCTGTAAGGTATACTTTGTACGAATTTCTAATGCACCATATTCAATGTTTACATACTTCCCTCTAATGAAACAGCAACCCCGAACTAGGATAAGCTCAAATAATAATGTCCCTTTTCCAATATACAGAAAAACTTTAGGCCTGTCTTGTGCCTAGATTTTCTTCTATCCTTTTTTTTCTTAAGTCTAATCATTTCTGGTTTGTCATAAAATGTTATCATGCTTCCTTTGTTTTAATATACTATACTAATAATTCATGCTCTTTGCAAGGAGCATGAGGAATTCTGGGTCTCAGTCTCTGGACACACCTGGCAGTCATCATTATGAACTGTGAGCACCTTCAGGGCATACATGATACTACATCACGTTAGTTTAGTCTCATCTCCCTGGAATCAGCTGGTTCAGGACTTAGTCTGTAGTAGCTCCTCAAAAAATGCTGGTTGAAGGAAATAAAATGCACTGAAGTTTGTTGATAATGGTAGTACCTGAAAGAGGAGAATCCTGTACCGTTCAGTAAAGAATCTGGCAAATAGTTCTACAGAACTGGCATACATCGTTAAAATGTGGTCATGAAAATCGCAAAACAAAATGAAATCATAGGTATGGTACAGCACAATCATTGAGAAAGATCATGTGAAGTACATGCACACACACACACACACACACATGCACACGCACTCTTCTTACTAACTTAACACAAATTACCCATAATATTCAACATTCTTTTCCCTCCAACATTTGACATAGGAATGGAAACAGATGGTTGAACCGGTCTTAACAAATCTGGAGCAGCAGTTTCTTTGTTGAGAAACTATTTCCACTTATCAAGAGATGTTGTTCCCTGAAGGGACGTGAATACTGTGTTCAAAGCAATGACGTCCTTATAAAACACATTGAGAGCAAGCTCCTTTCTCCATGTTGATAACAGCCAGATTTGAATTACTTTAACCAAAGAAGGTGCTTGGGATTGACCTATCCCGAAGCAGCCAGAGGCTATGTGGTTAATTTTCAAAAGTAAACCACTTATATAAGAGGATTGTGAATCCAGCCAGGGCCTCCTAGGTAAATGTATTCACCACTGTAATTGGTAGCTAATCCTTATGCAATATATATGTAACTTTCTGGGATTATAATTAAGGTGTATTGTGGATGGCAATCAACTGTGCCATTTTCAAATAGTGCTTACGGTAAAAGCTTAAAGCAAGATACATAAAAGAAAATGAAAAAAAAAATCACAGAGTATTTGTTTACAAAAGAAAAAAAATGCATAATGCAGCCTTTCTGTACCAGTACGCCAACTGGACTGGGAGAAAGTGTTGATGCAAATTGGAAATAGTGTGTCTGCTCTCTTCCTGTGCAGGAACCAGTAAGACCTTTCTCTTTGCTTTCGTTTTCTTGTTGGCATCATGGTATAAGCACAGAGAGTGCGGTCCTGTGTTGGTTTCCCAATCTGTGGAATAGAGTACCATGAGTTTAGCAGGTAAAAGTAACACCCATTTAATCTGTGGTTCTGGAGATCAGAAGTCAGGTGGGCTCAACTGCGTATTCTTTGTAGCTTCACAAGGTCAATGTCAAGGTTTTGACTGGATGACATCCTGTCTGGAGGGTCTGGGGAAGAATTTCCCTCCAAACTGATGCAGGTTGTTGGTAGAATTCAGTTCATTGTGGTTGTAGGACTGAAGACTCCGTTTCCTTGCTAGCTGTTGGGCAGGGTCACTGGCAGCTCCTAGAGGTCACTGTCCTCTGTGTGACCTTCTCCAGCTCTGAAGCCAGCAAAGGTACTTTGAATCTTCTCATGCTTTGACTTCCTCTGCCTCTACAAGAGAAAACTCTGATTTTAAATTAGGGTAATTAAATTAAGTCTACCTGGATAATATCTCAAAGTCAACCAATTATTAACCTTAATCACAGCTGCAAAATGCCTTTTGTTGTATAACAGAGCATCATCACAGGCGTGCTATCTCCTCCTAGTCCCAGCCCCAGGAGTCAAGGCTGCATCCTAAGGTCCTGCCTCCCCTAGGGAATGTTACCACATGAGATCTGTCAAAATGACATGAAATTAAGGCATTTATTTTTCGTCATTTATTTCTAGTACCAACAATTCATTAGGATAATGACCAAGGATTTGGGCTGTGGTGTCAGTCTACTTGAGCTTAAAAGTCAGTTCAATGGTGGCTATGACCTTGAGCAAGGTAATCCCTTCAGCTGGAATGCTTGTTATGAACATGCAAATTGTTCCAAAGACTTCGCTATATTAGGGAACCATTTGAACATAAAACAAATTTCATGATTGCTCACACACAATTTCCTCCTCAAGAAAAATCTAAGTAAATGCAAAAGCTGCACCCAGGAATAAAAACTGTCATGCAGGAATACTCAAACACATTTCAAGTAACTGCCTCAGTCCATTGCATGTATTTTGAGCCACACTCGTCCAAAAAGTCTTACAACTTCCCTTCTGACTTCAGATGACCTTTCTTCCGCCTTCACAAGCTTCCACCCTCCAACCCCACTTCCACAAGTAAATATTAAGTCTTTTCCATGGCTAAGTGCCATCTTCATTGTAATATTTATATGCACTTAATGTGCATAAAGCATTCTACGGTTTTTATTAGTTTCCTGTCTTTGTGTTTGTGTGTTACCAAGTTTTCAAGTGTTGTGCCTGCTGTGGGTTAAATTATGTCCATTGTCCTCACCCCATAGTAACTCTGAATGTGCCCTTATTTGGAAATAAGGTCTTTTTAGAGGTAATGAAGTTGAAATGAGATCATTAGGGTGGACTGTAATCCAATATGGCTGGCGTCCTTATAAAAAGGGGAAATTTGGACAGAGACAGAGAGGTAAAGAGGGAAGACTTTGTGAAGACTTCCAGAGAGAACGCCATGTGAACATGAAGGCAGAGAGCAGGGTGAGGCTTCCACAAGCCAAGAAATGCCAGAAATTATTGTATTTTGTGCCGGAAGCCCTAGGAAACTAACAGGTGCCTGAAAATTATACAATCCACATTTTCTCATAAGCTCCATGGTTTTTGTTGCATGATTTTGCATAGCAAAATTGCGATTTTTAACATTAGAGTGGTATAGCATGTGTTGCATGATAGCAGAATGAACTGTATTTTAATGTTGCCCGGGTTTTCTTTCCTATTAATTGGGTCTCCACGTGATTATCATGAAAAGCAAATGAGCCAAGTGCATATGAAGTGTTCAGAATGAAATAAGCACCGCAAATGCCAGCCGTCATTACTAGCATCATTAGACTGTCTAGATCAAAACTGAATTCTGGGCAACTCTAAACAGCAGCAGTCAGGGTTAAATGGTACTCCAATAAACAACCTAAAATTTTAGGTGATGGTGAGGGTGGGTTGTATTAGTTTATAGAAACGTTCCCTTTTAGACAAATCCAGGGACTATGCAAGCAAGAAAATATAGATCCTAAATACTGGGGTCTCCTTAGCATTGACCCAATCTGGATATTGATAAAGAATGTAACTAATTCGGACAAATAGGTTTTTAAAGAGCAATGTCACAATTTTCAGCCTCACTGACTGACTCTCATCAGGACAAAACCAAAGAAATCCTACCCAGATCATCAGGTCATAACTTAGGACCTTAACTTTTGGCAGTTGTTTTAGAGAGCTAGCAAGGCCAGAGAGAAATAAGCCAGGCTTTGTATCTGAGGGAAGAACCTGCACCCTGAGTAGGAAGGATGCTGAGTCCATTATGAGGTGCAGGGGAGCATGGACAGGCATCAAAGTGTCTGTGAGCCTTAGGTACAAGCATGTTGGAAGTTCCTGCTCTTTCTTTAAAAGGATGGGAATGCTGTAGCCCAGAGACCTTGCAATCCTGTCCTCTCTGCCTGAACCACTATTTCCCAATTTCCTTTTTTCTTCCTCCTACCACTTGGCTTCTATATGGACTAAATGACATTCACCATACCCCAAAAAGAAGACATATCCATAGTCTAATCTCCAGAATCTATGAATGTTACCTTGTATGTAAAAAGAGGTTTTAAAGATCTTGCAAAGAGGTATTTTTTGTTGGATGATCTGGGTGGGTTCTAAATGCATCATAAGTATAAGAGAGAGACAGGGAAACTGAACACACACAAAAGCCAGGTTGTGTGAGCATGGGACAGAGACTGGAGTGACACAGTCAGGAGCCAAAGAATGCTGATCCCCAGAAGCTAGAAACAATCAGTGTCTTCCCTGGAGCCTTGGGAGGAGGGTGGCTCTTTGAAACCTGGACTTCTGGCTTCCAGAGTTGAGAGAGAATAAGTTTCTATTCTTTGAAGCAGCCCAGTTTAAGATAATTTGTTACAGCAGTCACAAGAAACTAATACAGTCTCTGCTCAGATTTATGAACTCAGATGTTCTGCCTCCACTCATACAAAATAACCCTTCGTCCAGTGCACGCACCACCACCCACACACACACACAGCCTCTTTATCTCCATGACATCAGCCAGCTTTATTGTTCTCTAAGACATTTACCACTTCCTGACACATGATATGCTTACCAGTTTGTTTCTTTCTTATCTGTCTCCTACTCTATAATTTAAACTCCAAAAGGGTGGGGAGTGTTTTATTAACTGATATATCTCTAGAGCTTAGAAAAGTATCTAGCTCAAAGTGAAAACTTAAATATTTATTGACTAAATGAAGACTTCATCTTTAGCTGCAGAACAGACCAACAGAAATTTTGAAATTAGAATTTGTATTTTATCATCTCATGGCAGTCCTCTAACCTCACTCCCGTCTATATAATTAGAAAAGTAACAATGAATATATTTATTCTACTGCTATTCAGAGCAAATCTCTAGAGGTCAGAGGGTGTGTGTGTGTGTGTGTGTGTGTGTGTGTGTGTGTGTGTGTTGGGTGGTGGATGGGGGAAGAGAAGGACAACATGTCTTCTCGGTTGCATCTATGTTAAACAGTGCCAAGCTCACATCCCCTGAGGTTAAGAGGAAAGAGAGCTGCTGCCTTCCAGCCTGTCCACACCTGCCAAGCTGTTCTTTGCCATTTTGCAATTTGCCCAGCAGGTTTAGAAAAGGAACACTAATGGATGGATAGACTTACCTTGTCACAACTCAAAAGTGACATGCTATTTTTCTGTGCACCAATTTTCTACCCCAGGAGCCCTGATGAGCAGTGGATTAAGTGGGGAGAAAGCAGTTTCTATTTAAATGCTGAGGCTTGTTAGTCAAACAGGACACGACTGAGCCTTTCACTTAAAGAACACAGGAAGGGAGTGGTGGGTCAGATCGCAAGTTACTTAAGTGCTTAATTTTTCGGCTTTATCCCTTCATCAATGTTTCATTTAGCACATTTTGAAAATCTCAGGTGAATAGTGATTTTAGATTGGGAAGAGTGATATTCCAAGCCTCCTGCCTGTCCCTTCTTCTCAGTCCACTAGTCTGACTGAGAGTTCTTTCCAGGATGCTTCTGGTGGTGTTCAACAAGTATGGATTAAGGGACTACTGGTGTTATACTCTGGTGACACAAAGTTTGATTAAGCCCAACCTCCATTGGCTAGAGGGCTATGGGTATCCTGGAGAAGCCAGAAATTTAGACAAATCATACAATGTGAGAAGTTCAGAGGAAGCAATGTTGGAACTCAGACTTAGAGCATGCATAGAAACTCACCAGGCAGAATATAAAGATAAGATAGTTCCCAGTGGTGTCAACCAGGCTGAGGAAAGTCTTCGCTCCATATGGAAGAATTCAGGGGACATTCAACAGAGAGTGATTTGGTCATTTGGTTGGAGATAGATGAGGGAGACAAGAGCAGCAGAGGGAGATTGCTTTGGTGGCCATAGCAGTATTTCAGAAGAAAAGAGATGGAACTCTAACAAAAGATATGATATCATAACAAAAGATATGGAAAATGGTGATTAACACTGAAAAGATGGGACAGGTACCAAGGTATAAAAGAAATTGCAATAGGACTTGGAGACCAGCAGGTATGGAAAATGAGATTATGGAAGAATTTGTGGGTTAGCTGCCTATGGAATTCAGCTTTTCTAGTCATCATTATAGTTGTTGAAATAGAGGAGGAGAGCTGTCTCTGCACCAGCAAATGATCACCACCTAGGGAAACATCTTGTGATTAGAGACAGTGATTCCTCTAGGTTGTGGACAGACAGTTATGTTACATGAGCAAACTAAGTTTAACAGAGAGAGATACTTTGGTGTTGTCATCAGTTACCCTGATATTCATCTAATGAATCACTTGATAATTATTTTTATGATATGTTTAGTTAAGCAATAATAGTGAACAGTTGCTGTAATGGTAGCTCTAGATACTCGATTTCTAAAGCTAATCCCAATATTTTTTCAATCACCTAGTGAGAGAGGGAGATCGTAGAAGGCAGGGGTGGGGGCAACAAGTAATTAGTAGTCTTGAGATATGTCTTCCCTTCACAAAGCCCAGATTTCCATCTGAAGTTCTAGCCTCTGTCTCATCCTAAGTTCATTCCATTTCCCAAAACCTAGGGTTTGACCAACCTGTCAATTAGGGCTCCCCTAACACTAGCTGTGCTTTGAATCCCATCTAGGTCTTCCTGGAGGAAGAATACAGAATTCTTCAGAGAAGATTCTATACCACTGTCTTCTCATTATGATACTTTCCTCCCCACAACCCCTTCACTACATAGGACAGGAATCAGTGTCACAAATGAATTCTTCCAGTCTCTTCTCTTTTTTTTTAAAGATTTATTTATTTATGCATACAAGCTGGGGTACAGACCAGAGGTGTGGGGTGGCGAGAGGTTTCACCAGAGACAGAGTGGGGAGCAGCACAGGCAGATCGAGGGAAATACACTGCTGAGGGGAGCAGCGGGCGAGGCAGGAGAGGTCTGCTGCACCATGTGGGAATCTCCCTGGCCAGGTGTTGAACTCGTGTTGCCACTGCCGACAGCTCCACAGCGCAACGCCTAACCGCTGCGCCACCAGGGAGACCCTAGTCTCTTCTCTTGTGGCTAGATCACAAGCCCCCAAACTTGACTCTTCATCAACTCACACTTTAAACTAATTAGTTATGCATTTCTCTTAAAACCATTCTTGTTGGGACACCTAAGATTCCAGAATGAGGGAACTCTCAGCAATTCACAGGTCAATGAAATATTCCCTGCCTGGTGCTATGAGATGGTGATACTCAAAGTGTGACTCGTAGGGTAGAGCCCCAGTCCTCATGAGTATGTGTTCAGAACCTTTTGTAGCAAATTGTCATTGCTACAACTGACAAAAGGTGCAGTGGATATTTCTCATGGAATAATACACAGACCAGCTGGGATAGTGTCAAATCCATGCAGTGAATTGCACATCTCCTGAGCTGAGGGACCAAGTGTTGATAGAAGAAGACTGGGTTGCAAAAATAAAACTGATCATCCACCAAAAATGGCTTGTAAATCACTGGATGCTTAGCCACTTGCATCAGAATACCTGGAGCACCAGTCAAAGATGCAGATTCTAGACCTTACCCTGGGACCTAAAGAGTCATAATTTCTGGGGCTGGGGCTGGGGCTGGGGCTGAGAAACCTCCATTTTTAACAAGTGACTAGTGTCCCTTCACACTAAAGTTTGAGAAGCACTGCAAACTCTAAGCAATTATATTGGGTAGAACATAATTTTGAAAGCTTCTAGTTCCCTGTCAACCAGTGGCTTCACATAGGCCCTAGGAACTCAGGTTTGTCCCTAGGAACTCAGATTTCCTTGATGACCAAGAAGTAGCCCTGAAAATTCACCTCCAACACTTGATAAATGCATGAAAGCCCATATTCTACTGAAGTCTCTAATTAGGCACAAAGACAAAGATCTTAAATCTGGAGATCTTGCAGAATTCCTGAGCCCATCCCAGCTATCTGCAGGCCCCATGGGAAGTGAACATCAGTTCTCTGGAACAAAGATTAAGAAGAAAAACACTGAAAAGGTATGAGAAGCCAAGTATCTGGGGCCACTTAGCGAAGTGTCAAACAACGAATTATACATGAGCATGTCACTAAATGGTGGCGTAGGACTTACTAGTCGAGATACCATTTATCCTAAATAGAAAGGCTAATTGTGCACATTACCATCTACTTATATTCCACAAATTAAATTTTAGTGTAATGTGACATAAATGGATAAATTATTTAGATTCCTGGATCTGCAAATTTCATTCACCTGGGAGCTTCATGAATATGGAGCCTCTCATTCCCCAAGACATTGTCAAGGCAGCCATTCCTAAACATGGCGCACCCCCCCCAGGGTCCCTTAACCCATTTCAGCAGCCCTCATCCCCCCTCCCCAGGAAGTGAGGGCCCACCAGTCTGTAGTTTTCAATCTCTCCACATTATTTGGGTGTGCAAATAGCATCTGAGATTCAAAGATTTAATGGTACTACTGCTTTGATGTTCTAACCTGAACACAGAAGTCCTTAAAGAAAATTGGATCTAATGGAGGTAAATCAACACCCTGGGGAAAGAGTATATTTGTGAATAAAATATTACATAAATGTTACACAGCAAAATATGTAAATGAGCATCTGCTATTTGGTAGTTAACAACGCAGGCCCTTTAATGGGGTGTAGTGTTGATGATCCTGGGGACTGTGTACATCTGGATATCTGTAAATGAGCAAAAATGTTGATTTCAGGAGCCTTTTTAAAGGCAATCAGCACTGACGAGAGAGGGAGGCGATTCGGGTAAAGAGTGGCATGAAAAAGAACCCTGCCTCTTGCTGGGCCATGGCCTGACATGGCGTTGTCCCAAATGCTTCAGCTGCTTCGCTGGCAGAGTGGTGAGCAGAGCTGCCTGGGATCAGGCACCCCGCACCCCGGCAGAGGCGGTTTCTAGTTATCAAGTCTGGGAAGGGTTGAAGCCAAAGGCACTGCAGGGAAGTGAGCAAGGAGCTTCCCCAGAGAACTTGTGCTGGCGGAAGCCCTGGAACGGCATGAGGCGGCAGGAGGGATCTTGTTCTACCTCTTGTCCTCAGCTGTGCTACCCAGAGGCTTGCGGAGATGACCCCCAGGCCAGTCCCACTGCAGGAGCCGGTCCCTCCATGGAATGAAGTTGCTTTTTCTTTTCCTGAATGGCCCAACAGCTGTAAGATGTGCTGAAAAGAAAATTCAATTTAATTCAACCCACATAATCAAGTGTCTGCTCTGCTCCAGTCCCTGTGTCCCAGGTCGATGATATGGGAATGAAATAAACAGCTCCTTCTTCCAGTGTGGGAGAGGCAAACATGTAAACAGCTGCCGAAAATAAAACAAGAAGAGCTAGTGCAGGAGCGTGCACACATTTGTGGGGCATACCCAGGAAACGGCAGCTCATTCTGCCTGGCTCCACAGGGAAATATGCAGAGAGAAAGTCATATTTGAACTGGGTTTCCAAGGATATTTGGGAATTTACCAGGTACACAAGGAGATAGAGGTGGGAAGAGGGCTATTCCTGGCGTGGAAATAGATGTGCTGTTCAGGGCACACTCACAAGTACAAATAACCTGCAAGTGGCTCCAGCATAAAATAGGACTGCGGACAGAATAGACCAGTGCAGCCTGCACATGGGGGCCCTCGTGTTCTGGGGTGCCCCGTTGTCTTCTTCCCGGCTCATTCTTGGAAGGAGAAGGCTAGAGTGGAAAGGCTTTTAGAAAGCATGTCAGTGAGCGTTGGTTAAACTTTAGAGCAACCCATCAGGTGTGGGTTTCACACACACACACACCCCTGGAAAGCAATATTTCTTAAAAATTAGACTTAGAAGGGCAAGTCATTGGAATCATTTCTGTTCTCTTTCCTTTTTTAAAATAGAATTTGTGTCCAGAGCAGTTTTGGTTTCCCAGCAGTGTGGTGTGGACACAGATTTCCCCTGCCCACTGCCCGCTGCCCACACAGGCAATGCTTGCACCAGAGTTGCCCTCCCTCCAAGCGTTATGTTTGTCAAAGCCAATCATACCACATAGACACATCACTCTCTCCCTAAGTCTAGAGTCTGGGTTAGTTTTCACTCTTGCAGTTGTATGTTCGCTGGATGTTGACGAATGTGTCATGTCACATGCCCATCACAGAAGCACTGGGAGAGTCATTTTGCTGCCCTGGAAACCCTGTCTTGGACTTTTCATCCCTTCCCCCATTCCTGGAAACATTGATGTGTTTATTGTCTGCATGGTGTCCCCTTTCCGAATCACAGAGTGTGTAACCTTTTCCTATACGCTCCTTTCCCTTTCCTGTAGGTTCCTTTGGCTGTTTATTTCATTTCCATATCATCAGCCTGGGACACAGGGGTTGGGACAGAGCAGACCCTTGACTCTGCAGGTGGAATTAAATTGAACATGCCCTCAAGAGTCCCCAGTGTTTTTCAGAATGTGATGGTTCATCTCTTTAGATGGGTGACTGTTTCATTGTCTGAATGCACCACAATGAATCCATTCACCTACAGAGAGACTTTTTAATTGCTCCCAAATTTTGGAAATTATAAAGAAAGCTGTTGTAAACATCTGCATGCAAGTTTTCATGTGGTATAAGTTTTCTTTTTTTTTTAAGATTTATTTATTTATACATACAAGCTGGGGCACAGGCCAGAGGCCTGGGGCGGTGAGAGGGTCCACCAGAGACAGAGTGGGGAGCAGAACAGGCAGATCAGAAATACACTGCTGAGGGGAGCAGTGGGCGAGGCAGGAGAGGTCTGCCACGCCATGTGGGATTCTCCCCGGCTGGGCGTCGAACTTGCATCGCGCTGCCCACAGCTCCACAGTGTAGCGCTCAACTGCTGTGCCACCAGGGAAGCCCTGGTATAAGTTTTCAACTTATTCAGGTCAATACCAAGTAGCACAATTGTTGGATCATATGTACAGTAAGAGTGGATTTTCATTTTGTTTTGTTTTTTAAGAAACTGCCTCATTGCCTTCCAAAGTGGCTGTACTATTTTGCATTCTCTCTTACAATGAAGGAGAGTTTCCATTGCCCCACATTCTCCCTTGTGCTTGGTGTCAGTGTCCTAGATGGTGGCTATTGTAATAGGTGTGTAGTCGTATCTCATTGTTTTCATTTGCATTCCTTGATGATATAGGATGTGAAACACCTTCTTATATGCTGACTCGCCTCTGTGTCTCTTCTTTGCTGAGGTGTTTATAAAGGTCTCTTGCCCATATTTTAAATTGGGTTGTTTTCTTGATTTTTAAGTGTCCTGTTTTCTCCCACTCTGTAGCTTGTCTTTTCATTCTCTTGATAGAGTCTTTCAAAGAGCAGAAGGTCAGTTTATTAGTTCTTTCTTTTATGGATCATGTCTTTGGTGTTTTAGCTAGAAAGTCATCACCCTATCTAAGATCATCTAGATTTTTCTCCTGTTTGAGCTTTACATTTAGGTCTGTGATGCATTTTGAGTTAATGTTCATGAAGAGCCCGAGGTGTGTGCCTAGATTTTTTTTTTTTTCACTTGTAGTTGTCTAGTGGTTCCAGCACCATTTGTTGAAGAGAATGTGCTGTATTGTGTTGCTTCTGCCTTAATGGGTTTCAGACCCTGGAGGGTTCTCAAGTCCCCATTTACAGAACAGGAAACAAGCTCTTCATTCATAGATAAGAACAGTGAGGCCCAAGGAGGGGAACTAGTTTGCATAAGATCACAGAGTCTTTAGCACAACTGGAGCCGGTGAAGATTTCCTGGCCAGTCCAGTGCACTTATCAGCCCTCCGTTCTCTCAGCCTTCAGAATCAACAGGGGTGGTTCCCCATGCCTTGGAAAGGGAGAGGCTGCTGGCTGGAGTGCTGAAAACTAAGGATTTTTCTGGTCCCTGCCCCAGTGGCCACAGTAGTCCTGGAGCTTCAGGTGGTTTCCGTGACAAATAGGAGACAAAGAGTGACAAGCATCCTGTGCTCGGTATCCCTTGGCAGGGTCTGTCACTCTGCCCTGCTTCTGGGCACCACATACATGTTGCTGTTTCACTAGGTGCCATTATGTTTGTGGGTGGGGGAGACAGATGAGAGGGAAGGGGTGTTGTGAATTGTTCCCCAGTGGCATCTGTGGGGCCCACGCACCCCAGCACTAGAGAAGGGTCACAGGATTCTATGTTGTTAAACTCACTCCCTCAGTGGAGAAGTGCCTAGTGAAGGCCTCCTTTTTTTAGCCCAAAGCTGGGTTAAGCCCTGAGCTCCAAGGGGAATGAGAGAGGCACTTGCTCCCAAGGAACTCATCATCTAGTGGGAGAGAAAAATAGATGACTTTAAGGTAGGGTGATAAGCAGTGTAAGAGTAGAGGGTATACCGGGCAGACAGAAAAAAAGAATTGGTGAGATGGTATCATGGAGAAAGAGAAGACCTTGGAGAGCATTTTTAAAAGGGCAGAGCTTTTGGTGAGAGCTCAAGACATGGGGCATCCCAGGCAGCAGAGACAAAGTCAGAATGTGAATCTGGAGGAAAAGATGAAAGAGCAGTTCTATGTCGGATAAAATCTGTGTGAGCAAAAGGGTTGGGAGAGAAGAGAGCTGAGCACGAGGAATTATATGCAGAAGGACGGATAATTGGTCCCAGGAGTCTGCCAGCCACCCCAGAACACCCTATGGCACCTGGGGGAAAAGCAGCTCCATGGAGCATTCCAGGGCCACCTATGCCTCCCCCTCCCCTCCCACTGCCCCCCTGCCCTCCCCTCCCTCTCCTCCTTCCTTTCTTCCTGTCTTCCCACCCATTTTCCTTGAGGCTTGTTTGTCTCCTGCTTTCAGCTGGTGACAGTCAGAACCTCTCCAGGCCAGGGTATGACACCCAACCACTTAGGATTTTACTCATCAGGAGACATTTGGCAATTTCTAAAGCCATCTGTGTTGCTCAAAACTGGAGGAGAAGGTCTAGTGGCGGTGCTCCGGGCATCCAGGGAAGCTCCCAACATCTTGCAGCGCACACACCAGACAAGCCCCCCGCAGTGAAGAACGAAGTGGCCCAAAACGTCAGTAGTGCTGAGGTTGAAAAACATTGCTCTGGACTCTGATGTTAATGACATCACCATGTGTCCCCCCCAGAGTGAGCTCAGAACTTAACATAGATTATCAGAGCCCATCCCCACAGCCACTGAGAGGTAGTTAATGTTACCCCCGTTTTCCAGCTGACCTCTGTTACCTGGCCCAGGGCCCCATAGCCAGGACCCCAACTCGCTTCCGATTCTAATACCTGTGTTCCCACAAACCTGGTTCCACCAATCGATTTCACCCCTTTGTAAAACTGCAGCTGATGATACCAGCCCTGACCTTTGCCAGATTTATGAGAATCACATGAAGCGAGAACAATTTTGTCAATGTGATGTGTGAGCTGAAATGCACTTGATGTAATTTGAGTGCGGGGATGAGCGCTGGGCCTCGGCTGCCCTCACCTCTGACTTAGAACCTGAGTGACCCCCACATAGCTCTCACATTAATACTGTGGATTGATTTAACTGCTAGATAAGGATAGCACCAAATTCATCAGTGGGTTTATTTATTTATTTTTTAGCAGCTTGAATGCTAAAGAGTTTAATTCCAATTACTGATTCCAGAACTATCATAATTTAATCATAGGATGTTGGCAAGTAATTCCCTTTTCTGTACCTCATTCCTCACCTTCTCACTTAGGATTAATAATATTTGCTTTTCCTCAAAAACTGCATTTTGAAGGCCATCCAGTCCTACCGGACTCCTCTCTCTGGATTTTGGTGGGGAGTAAATTGAAAATTTAAGGGAGAACACTTGGGTGTGTATTAAATTATGTTGGTTATGTTGAACAATGATTATTATTGGGGGCCTGCATAGGTAACTAAAACAGTGGGCAGTTTCCCAGGAATCCACTGGAGAGACATGAAACTGAGAGATTTTTTACAGTTGAAATACCACTTCACTCTTGGGTTGTCCCCAAGAGCATCACATGGAACTTTGATTCTGCATGGGCCCCAGGCCCTACTCCAAAGAAAATAACCAAAATTAAATCCAGGAGCAAAGTTCTCCTTTTCTTCAATGTCAGGGATCAAGTACCTCATTTCTGAATCAAATTGGGGAGGTGTGGGTTACTTCCCACCTCACAAGCCTTGGCAGAGGGCATCGCAGCTGCCGAAAGGACCTGGAGCCTGGGGATTGGCTGTGCTGGCAACACAGAACGTGGAGGCCGGGTTCCATGACGGGCCAGAGTTACCTGGGGGAAACTGGATGCCCAAGCTCTTGGGAAATAGATAGAGACTGGGGATTCTGCCCCCCAGCTTGCTGGTCCCAGCTCTATTGAAGTTCCCAAATGAAGGTAGATGGCTACCATTTTAAAAAGATTCTCATTGGCCCTTAAAGAGTTACAACAGTGGGGCCTCCCTGGTGGCGCAGCGGTTAAGTGCTGCGCTGTGGAGCTGTGGGCAGCGGCGACACGAGTTCGACGCCCAGCCGGGGAGATTCCCACATGGCGCGGCAGACCTCTTCTGCCTTGCCCGCTGCTCCCCTCAGCAGTGTGTTTCCATCGATCTGCCTGTTCTGCTCCCTTCTCTGTCTCTGGTGAACCCTCTCGCCGCCCCAAGCCTCTGGCCTGTACCCCAGCTTGTATGCATAAATAAAAAAACCTTTAAAAAAAAAAGTTACAAGAGTGAATGCTGCAAGGGCAGGTCATGTAAGGTGTTGTTGCAGAGAACTCAGAGCAAGTATTCATTGCCTGCTTCCATGTTCCCCAGCTTTGGAACCTGGCTCTGTTTTCTGTTTTTAAGAGGCAGCCTTGAAGGAGCTTGTCTGGAAATTTCTAAATTGCAGTCAAAATTCTTTATCAGTTCCCCAAGAAGCTCACTAGTGCTCTCTCTTATTACCCCTCTGAGCTAGGTAATTATTTCATGTTACCCAAAGGTGCCATTGCACTGCACCCACAAAGAACTTCTGGAAGGCTCATGTGTGACCACAGCCCTCTGCCCACCTGGAAAATCCTGCTCTTCTCCTAAGACTTGTCCCAAGTAGTGGCCCCTTTGAATTGCTTTCTCTGCTTTCCTAAGGACCCTAAAAGAGCTTGACTGCAGTTGTGTACCCACAGCACTTTGATTATGTGCTTCCAATAGGGCGTTGTCCGGCATGGTTTCCTTAAAGTCTTCTTTTATCAGTCTAGTCTTCACCAAACACTTCATTTGTTTAATCAAAGCTGATATCATGTTTACTATGTGCCAACCACTGCAAATATTAGATGGTTAAATCACCATGCCAGCCCTATTGAGAAGAGTATTTTCACTGCTCCATCTAATTTTACAAATGAGGAAACTGAGTTATGGAGCAACTAAGCAATTTAATAACCTGGGTAGAACTGGCGTTTGAACACAAACTCTAGAGTCCTAGCAAATAAACAGTGTCTAACAATTCTAATTTTTCTGTAAGTCATGAGAATATACAAGGTACTAGAGAAAAGTTCATTCATGTGCCAGGAAGTGTAGGGAACAAAATCAAAATATTAATATTTTGAGATATTATCTTCCTTTCTAAGCTAAACCTGTTTCTCAACATCTTTCTGAATTCCTTCAACAAACAGCTGTCAGACAAATAGGAGCAATTTTGTAGGCCACCTTCTTCCCTTAGGTAAAGGGAAGCCCCTTGGTAAAGCCCCTTTCCCCCCTGGGGTCTGTGAACAGAATCCTTGATTGCTGACATTTGGTTAATCAGTTGTAGAATGGTCAATATATAAGCTTTGGAGTCCAAACCATTTGGGTGGAAGTCCCAACTTTACTTAACTGTGTGGCCTCAGGCAACTTGCTTGACATCTCTGAGTCTCTGGGATTCCTGATTTACAAAATGTGAATAACCATTGCATCTCACATGATCTTCGTCAGGGTGGATACTAGAGTCAGGCACTTAGGATAGAGTAACAAGCCTCTTGCATTTATCAGTGACTCTATACAGCAAAGGCTTGTTTTCCATTCAAGCTCAAGTTCAGTGCCTACTAGCAGAGGAGATGTACTTATCACGATGATTCAGAGTCACAGGCTAATGGAGGCTCCACCTAGACCAAGGTTTCTCTGCTTCAGCACCATTGAATTTGGGGATGGATAATTCTTTGTTGTGGGGGTGTCCTCTGCATTGGAGGATATTTGGCAGCATCTCTGGCTTCTACCCACTAGGTTCCAGTAGCATCCCCCCCATCCCCCCCCCCCGCCACATTATAATAACCCAAACTATACAGACATTTGTGAATGTTTCCTGGGGCACAGAATTACTCCCAGTTGAGAATCACTGATCTGGAAACATATTTTCATCATTGGAACTGCAGGGATAGATGAAAGGTTGGACTTAAGCATCACAATTAAGTGCATTTTCATGAAACTGATCTGTCTACTCTCACTCAGGTTTGATTGACTAAGGCTTGTCACATGACCACATATAACGTCAAGGAGGTAGGGAGCATCATACTCTCATATCAGTCCTGTCCCCAGGAAGGGAGGGACCTGGACTGTCTGCTAACTATCCTAATAAACAGCCATCTAGGGTCGGAAAGGACTAGGTGAAATAACACGTGGGAAGTATTTAACACAATGCTTGGTCTATAAGAAGTGTTCACGACATGGAAACTTTCAATAATAGACATCAAAGGCAGGGAGAAAAAAGAGATGGGTTAAAATGGCTCCATCAGCAGAATTTCCACTGTCCTTATTTGAACTTTCCTTTATCTAAAGACCAGTGGAGGCTGGTTCGTTTGTGGTGCTTGTTTGCAAAGAATGCTTTAATGAACAATATTGTTGGTCAGTTGAAGTTTCCTGCTATTTAAAAATAACTACGGTGCTGGCCCTGACCTGGCATTCGAAGCTCAGGGTAAGCTAGTCTGCCTCTTACCCTCATGTTCTCATCACTTAAGCCCTCATCCCTAAGCATCCCACCCCATCTTTCAGGATCTTTGCACTTGTGATTCCTTCTGTCTAGAATACTCCCCCATACATCTAGTTAATATTAAGTTCTTCACTTTCTAGGAAAGTCTCAGACTAGGTTTTCCCTCCTCTGTCCCATCTCTTAACAAGTGCTCATCGTTCTTTCATCACACAGGATAATTTGTGATTATATATTTACTTGAGGAATGAGTCGTCTAAGTCCCCTACTGGGTTGCAAATTCAGTCTTTTTTTTTTTTTTAAAAAGATTTATGCATTTATGCATACAAGCTGGGGTGTAGGCCAGAGGTGTGGGGTGATGAGAGGATTCACCAGAGACAGAGTAGGGAGCAGAACAGGCAGATGGGTGGAAATACACTGCTGAGGGGAGCAGTGGGCGAGGCAGGAGAGGTCTGCTGCGCCATGTGGGAATCTCCTTGGCCGGGGATCAAACTCATGCAGTGGCTCTGGATAGCTTCATAGTGCTGCACTTAACCTGTTGCACCACCAGGGAGGCCCCGCAAATTCAGTCTTGAACATCTTTCTTTTGCTCACCTTATAACCCAGAGCCTAGCACCTTTATATCATAGGCACTCAAAAAATATGTGTTGAATGAATGAATGAATGAATGAATGAGTGAGTGAATGCCAAGACTAAAGTCTGGGTCCACTGATACCTGCTTTGAGCTCTCTCCTTCAAACCACACTCCAGGTGACAAATTACTGGCCCCGACACATTCCCCAGGAAAGGAAAGGAGAAAGAAACCCCAAGCTAAAATGCCAGTCTCCTCCCACCTGTTGGACTCTCCTAGCAGGAGGTATGCACCTGTGCTCTCGGTGACCCGGTGCTGCACCCGGGCTGCCATCTCAGAGGTCGTGTTTGTAGAGAGAGCGCAGGGCTCCCAGTTCCTGCTGGGTACCATGGTGAGGAGCCTAAACAGAAATGGGTAGCCTGAAGTTGGAGCCTGCAGGGACAGCCTGGGAGCTGTGGGGCGCTGACCAGCCAGCCCGGAGCTGCTGGTGGTAAGTCTGCCTTTTTCCTCAGGATTTGGGGGTAGGTGGTGGTCTCATTCTCCTGGACCCCCTCCCCAGCCCCTTGGCAGCGTGGTCACTGGCCTTTTGAACCGAATGGGATTCCCTTTCTTCCTCCCTCTGACCTGGAGGGAATCCAAATCTCCGAGCTCCTGGATCACTGCCCACCCCACCCCGCGTTCTCCACCTCCCAGTGGTTTCTCTCGTGTTAACTGGACCCAGGTCTACAAAGAATCTGGTGAGCTGCTCCCGGAGTCCTGCCAGCAGGCCTCCTTCAAACCAGCTCAGCCACCACTGCGTCATGGCTCATGGCCTCTCCCTGTGCACCTGACTCTCTTTCTCCCTTTGAAATACGATCATTTAGCCTTTTGCTGAGGCCACGCGCCACATATCTCAAGGTGATACATGTAAAATGTAAACTAGAACTTGTCATCATTGGCAAAAGAGATGACTTGCCCAAAAGGTGGATGATTAGGAACAAATCCTTTGATAAAAATGTATGCCGGAGCAAAAATAAAACAGACCAGCACACAGAAATAGATCCAGAGGGAAATGAGGCATCAGCTACCTCAGACAAATGGAGAAACACCTTTGGCTCTGCTCTGGGCATGGTAAGTGAGCCCATTAAACTCGAAAGATGGCCAAGCCCAGTGGCATCACTCATTGAGTTTATTCCATTAAGCTGAAGGGCACTTGAAATAAGGAGCAGAAGCTGCTGCTCCAGCGGCACAGTCCGCTGAGCTGAGGATAGAATTGGTTTTGGAGGGATCACAGAGTGCGGTGGATCACAGAGAGGGCGTCGGGCTGTATATTTTGACTTAAGTGCATGATAAAACCCTCAAGTGGCTCACAGATGAAAATGTCTTTGCCTCATAGATTAAAGTCATTCATGCAGGGTGTTATTGACAAAAATTGGTTACAGTGCTATATAAATTATACAGACTTTTAGGGCAATCGCTATTACAATGCAGGCTATTGCTTTTATTACAGCAGTCCAGGAAGAGTTATGCATTGTATAATTCTCAAGCCTGTTCATGGGCTAAAGAACACTGTGCACTTGTTCCTGAGGGATCTGACTTCCTAAAAGATGGTCTCCTTCCAGAATGGTGAAGACAGAAGTTTAGCTGTGGTTTCTGCTTTAATCTGATTTACTGTTTATATGAGTCATTAATATGAGGAGCTAGTCTGGTTTCTACTAAAATCAGTTTTCTACAGCTTCTAGTCCTTTCTTTTTTTCTTCCATTTTTTTAAATTACTAAAGTAGTATGTAATATAAAATCACCAAGGAGAAGAAATGCATGTAGAGTAAAATGTGAAATTCTCCACTAACCCATTCCCCTAGCCAAATCCATTTCCTTCTCTTTCTGCAAAGAAACACCATTAAATGGTATATGTACTGCAGGTGACTTGTTTTTTTCCCTAAAAATGCACAGGAACACACACACACCAATTATATATCAAAATAAATGCATGCAACAAAGTTGGATTATTTTAAACTTGTAAGTAGACTTACTCTATCTTTTGATCTGCAACTTCCTTTTCTTTTTTTCAGAAAGATTTATTTATTTATATATACGAGAGCTGGGGTGTAGGCCAGAGGTATATGTGGGTGGGGGTGCAAGAGGATTCACCAGAGACAGAGTGGGGAGCAGAGTAGGTAGATTGAAATACACTGCTGAAAGGAGCAGCAGGGGAGACAGAAGAGGTCTGCTGCGCCATGTGTGTCAGCTCCCTGGCCGGGGATCGAACTCATGTTGCAGTGGCTGCCGATAGTTTAACCCCTTGCACCACCAGGGAGGCCCTGCAACTTCCTTTTCCTAAGAATATGTTGAGGAGCCCATTCCATGCTGGGATGTATAGAGACACCTAATTCTTTTATAGTATTTCATAGAATTTCATTCTATAATATCCAAAGCTTATTTTATTTTTTTCCTACTGCTAGAGTTTAGAGTGTCCCCATTTCTTCACTCTTACGGGTAAGTGCACAGACATACACACATATAAACAGATGAGTGGAGGTGCATGTTACCCACGCACACACAAACATATAAATGTGCGTGTTTCTGCTGTCCATCTGTAGGATGAATTCCCCAAAGAGGAATTGACTGAGCGAACTGAGCTAAGCTATATAATTGAAATCTTATTACTCTCAGCTGTCACCTTGCCCTTGGACACTGCTCTGCTCACTTACTGAGTGACAGTGCCTGTGATGCTCCCCGTTTCTCCACACTGTCACCCCCAGTGAATATTATCCATACCTCATTTTTGCCAACCTTGTGGGAAGAAAATTATATGCCACAACTGATGTCATCTGCATTTTCCTGGTTGGGAGTGAGGTGAACCTAACCTTATCTTTAAACCTTTTGCATAATCAATCTTCAGTCTAGGTCAAGCACATAAATGAGCACTCAGCTCTCCCAACAAAAGAAAATAAGGTGTTTAAGCTCAGAAGCACAAACACAGGAAAAAGAGCCCCAGGGTGGCTTCATTAATGAGGTGCTGCTAATTATGTTAAAGGATAACAAGATAAAATCATGGAAAGGGCTCTGTTTAGCTTGGCAAGTGCTGTGTAGACACGGAACCAGACTGCATGGACTGTGAGTGCTTGAGTAGATATTCCCTGTGGGCTGAACAAGCCACCAGACCTCCATGTGTCTCAATGTTCTCATCTGTAAAATGGGACTCCTAATCTTCCCTTCCTCATAGGGACTGTTGGAAAGAGCCTGTGAACATCTAATCTCTGGCACAGTGCCTGGAAAACAAATGATCAAACTCTGGAAGTATTACCAAAATCACAGTATGATAATATATACTACTGCTATCTCAAGTTCAAGAGAAAGGGCCACCACACAAGGAAAGACAGTCTCTGAGCAGGGACTAAGTGACATTGGAGCTGCTCAGATGGATGCATGTCTGGGGAGATTCGGGTGGGGAGCCACGACATGTTGGGCAGATCAGGGTCCAGTTAAGCAGAGAGAAATGGTGAATACACTCCTCATTGCAGACTCTTAGATATGAGAATAGGAAGGAATCCTAAAGTCTCTAGAGGACAGAAATCTCAACTTGTGGAGGAGAAACAAAAACTCAGAGAGCTAGCAAAGACAGCAAAGTTGTTCAAGCAAGAGAGTCAATCCCGGACCGCAAACCTCCAACTGCAAGTCTGCTCCCTGCATATTCCTATTTTTCTGCATTGTTCTCCACTTTTTAACCTAGCAGAAAAAATACACAGTGAGGAATGGGTTACAAAAACAGCTCTTTCTTGCTGCTGACTTTCAATGATAACATCAAAAAATAACCAAAGTATTAATTAAATAACCAAGAATTCTTGCGTATTAGTAAGGAAATGACACAACCGCAGAGGCATGGACAAAAGTGAACACCAGGCAGTCTACAGAAATGGATGTGCAAAGGCCCACACATAGGATGCAGGCCATAGTGACCTTTTGGGGTGCTACTCGTTTGGAGGGAGTGAGGGGGTGGCTTTCTTGGAAAGCTGATCATGTGCTGTCTCTTAGATCTGATGCTAGATATACAGGTGTGCTTACTTTGGGAAAATTCATCAGTTTGCTTTATATTCTACTTTAAAAGAAAAAAGATTTTGAACTCCTCAATGGGTTATCTGAAATAATACCCTATGTCTTCTTTTAGGACCCTTGTCACTTGGAGAATGTCACTCTGTGACATAGTCCCATAATTTTCCTATACTTTTTTGTTCTGCCTAATTTGCATGGAAATATCTGTTATGAAATCAAATTGATTCATGTATGTCTTGGAATCAGTGGCAACACATTTATGCATGTTCCTTACTGTGCATACTACTGCTGCTACTCCCATTGCTGATGACAAATAGCAGTTTTGAGGTCTTATAATATGCCAGACACTGTCAAGCAGTTTACATGATTAATATAGATTTAATCCTCCCAGCAGTCCTCAGAGATGGGCGGTTGAGCTGAGAAGCGATGGCAGCTTGTAGCTTGTACTGGAAGGACAGCAGTGACTAAATTGCATCACTTATTCATTTGTTATAGAGTCCACAAATATTGCGTAATCACTCTTTGCTAGGCACCCTGTGATGTACTGAGCTATTGCTGTAAGCAACAGAGATTCATCTCTGTCCTCAAGGAACTTAAAATCCATTGATCTGAGAGAGTTAAGAAATAAAATCAAGACACTTTATTGGTTAACTTGGTACAGGAAATAATACTGGAAGATATTTCAAACATGGACAACTAGGGGGAAATTGTGCAATTTCCTGAGATAAAGGACATGGGGATTTAGTGAGGTGGAAGAAGCAGGTATAAGACAGAAGAGATTTCAGTCTTGAACATATTGATTCACAGCAAGACATGCAGTAAATAGTTGGAAATATGGATCTGGGGTTCAGAATAAAGGTCAGAGCTAGAGATAAATTTGGGAGTCACATTAGAGAGTAATTGAAATCATGGGCACAGTTGCTTAGGGAAAGAGTAAAAAAATGATATGAGAAGACCTCCAAGGACTGGACTTTGAGAACTTTGGCATTTAAAGGCAAGATAAAGAGAGATGAGACAGCAAAGCTGTAGCCAACTTAGAAGGAAAACAAGAGTTTGCAAAGTTCCTGAAGCCAGAAGAAAAGTTCATGTCAAGGAAGGGAACTGTCAACAGTTCTGCATGCCACTCAGAGGTCAAGGAGGTGAGGTTCTTTGGACTCAGAGTCTAAGTAGCCGCTGATGGCCTTCTGGACAGATCTTAGGACAGTGGTGTAGGAGAATACACAGGCCTGTAGGAAATGATGGAATGTAGGAAGAAAGGTTACAGCTCTCAGAAGAAGCCTGGTAGAGAAGTGTCCAGAGCAGGGCAGTAATAAGCAGGGGAGGATGTGGTTGACATGTTTTATTATGTCCTTGATAGAAAAAGCTAAAGCATATTTACCTACTGCTGGCATGAATTCAGTCAAATATGAGTAATGACTTAGGCTGTAAGTTCTACCATATTTTAATAATTTTGACTGAACTCTGTGCTAGATTTGCATAAATTTTGAAAGTTTTGCTAAGCATCGAGTAGCAGAAGCACATGAACTGTTACTACTGGACCTGTCATTTACACATTGAGTTATTCAGTCACTTTAAGCTTCAGTTTCCTCATCTTCTCAAGGTTGTAGAACAATGAGAACTAAAGTATGGAAAGGTATCACCATCACACCTGGCCCGCAGTCAGCTCCTAATAAATGGTAGCACTCATTATGTCATTCCACACAGCTGGGCAATATGTATTGCTCCAATCCTTTTGTTTTCACTGCTGGCAGAGATGCTGTATCCATTATATTTAAGTTTCAAATAGCTGCCTGGGTTTCCTGTCCCTAAGCCTAATTCTCAAATGATGCTGCAGCCTTCGACCACTGACATGCATTCACTCTTTCAACACGGGCTTACTATCTCTCTCACATTACTCTGCTATATTTTCAATCACCTACTGTTGTCATCTTTGCCATTACACCACGTAAAAATGGGGTTCCCTGGCATTGACCTGCCATTCCCAGCCTTGGGCTCGTGCTGCTTAACTTAATCTCTAACTATATTTCATGCCGTTCTGTCTTCCCACAAACCAAATTTTTCCCACCCTCTTATTACTTTTTGGATTTGAAACATGCTGTTTTGTTCCTGGTGCTGCCCTTGAGTCCTGCTAGTATGCTTCAGAAGGCTTTGGCAATCTTGGACTATGCCATTCCCAAATGAATCCAACCCTTAGGACCCACCTATCTCAGGAAATACTTCCACCTGGTTACCCCAGCCCTGTCCAGGTAACACTTAAGCCAGTGTGAAAAATAAAAGAAAAATCAGAAAGCTAACTGATAAACTGACAGAGAGCTTCCTAGAATGTCCACTGTGTCTCATAATCCCAGTTGTCTTCTTGACATCACAGAACAGGGTTGACCCATCATCTTACATCTAGGTTTATGTACTAATGTCCTAAATTGGCATTGAAGAATCTGCCACTACCAGGTTCCCCTTCTTGAATGTCCTCTCCTCTCAGCATACTACTTATTCTTTGAGTGCCCCACATTGAAAATTCTATTATTTTCTTTATTCCTGAAACCATTGCCCACTTTTACTCCCTTTGCTATAATCCACACTTATTCTGACTTCTAATGCTTCATGAATTTATCTGTCATTCCTGTTTCCCTGACAGTTTAACCTATGTCTCCATCCCCACCCCTCTAGTTGCTTTGTCAGAGTCCTTAGTAATTAATCTTCTTAGAACTATACTTTGACCATTTCCCTACCCAGCTAAAATTCTCTGTGATTCACATCACTTGTGAAATAGTCCAGAGACTACAAACTTTTTCAGTCTTTCCTGACTTCCTTTAAGAAGATTTTATTCCAGGGCCTCCCTGGTGGTGCAACAGGTTGTCTCAGCACTGTGAAGCTATCCACAGCCACAGCCACGAGTTCGATCCCTGGCCAGGGAGATTCCCACATGGCGCAGCAGACCTCTCCTGTCTTGCCATCTGCTCACCTCAGCAGTGTATTTCAGTAATTCTACCTATTCTGCTCCCCAATCTGTCTCTGGTGAGTCCTCTCACCACCACCTGCTCCGCCCACCCCACACACACACCTCTGGTCTATACCCCAGCTCTTGTATGCATAAATACTTTTTTTTAAAAAAAGATCTTATTCCAAAGCATGTGGCCCACTCACTTCCCTGCAAAGTCACCCTGGGAGGGTTTTGCATACTCTCCCTCGCCCATATTGTTTCCCTCACCTATAACCATCTTACTCTGCTCCTCCCAAGACTCTCAAGTTGAACATTCTCCAGGGAATCAGCATCCCAGCTGGTAATGACATCCACTCTGTGAGCTAAGGGCTCTCAGTAGCTCAATCCTGAACTGGACATTAGTCATGTAATGTCTGATGTTTAGCTGCTTTTGGTTTCTTAGAATTCTGTATTTGATCAGCCTCTGGAATAACGTTATCTTTGGCTATGTTGCTAGAGTTAAATTATCCATCCTAAAGGCAAGGCAATTTCAGCTTCATCCCTCCTTTCTGTGTGGTTCATCCTCCACCAGGAATGTGTCACACCAAAAAGCATAAGTGCCCAAAAGGAATTACATTCAGAGGGAGAGAGCCAGAAAAAAAAAGGAGGAATCTGAGAATGGGAATGTTCAGGGTTGGTGGCTGGACAAATAATTATTAAAAGATACTTAGGTTTATTCGGCATAGCCCAGAGAGTAAAGATATTTACAATTTTATAGCATAAGTAACAACCATTCAAAAGGGATATTGGTTGTAGAGGGAGCGGGGCCCAGAGGATCTCCTTACTGTACCAGTAATTAAACCTTTGGTTTCTGAGTCCTGGGAAGGTGAGGATGTTTCCCTGGAGAGATGCAAGGAGACTGGGGTCATAGTAGGGACTGTACAGGAACTAGGTTGGGCTGTGTTATCTCTCTCACTGGAACAGACAAATGGTAATAACTGGCACAGCCTTACTGGAGCCCGACAGCTGAAAACCAGGCCTGGTCATATAAAAAACTGGCTTTCTGCAAATTGATATTAAAGGAATCTACCACTAGCAGCACTGGCTATTCTAAGTATGGGTTTTCTGAGAATTGGCCGGCTATCAAAAATAGCATCAAGATGAAAAAGTTAAAGGGAGAGAGATTTTCAATAAAAGATCATCTAAATGTGATTATGAGCTATTAGGAATGTTCCCTTGAGGCAGTGGGAGTCCTATCTCTGGAGATGCATCAACTTTTGAGCATCCATAATTTTCTAGCAGAAAATAATGTTCGTGTAGATAACCTCTATGGTCCCTTTGAACATTGAAGGTCTATAATTTTACTACAACCTAATTTTTTTTTTTTCATTTTATAGAGGAGGAAACACGCTCAGGTAGGAATTGTAAGCGAGGTCTGCTCCTGCTCCGGCCATTTTACTTACATGCCATGGATTTGGTTTTCTATGTATATTTGCCATTGCCCCCTAAGTGTGATTGTCCTCTACCTGCTCCGATGACTAAAATCATATCGTGCACACAAAGGCAAGAACATGTGCTGTGTGGATGGGTAAATTGCCCATCTCATCCATCTCTCAATCTTAGGATCCAAGAGAGAAACTCAGTTCATTCTCTCCTCTTTTCTCCTACTTCAGACTGTTGGAACTTAGTACTGCTTCTTCCTCCCCTGACCAAATGCTAATGGAGGTGCTAATGAGGTCCTCTGGCCATCAGAAAGAAAGAGAAAGAAAGTCAAATAGTCTAATTGATCCACAAATTATAGTCACTGAAAAAAAAAGTGGTCATATTTCCTATAGAAAGCCAGACAAGGACTAATGGGCACTAAGCATTGGTCTTGGCTCCTCTGGGTGTGTAGTTTGGAGGTTACCTGTTGTTTTTTCAGGGATTATGAGGCACCACTTGGCTTCCATTTGGGTGGAGCTCACCAGAACTCCGTTCCAAGTCTGAGCTGTCTGTTTGCTTATTAAATGGGAAAAGGAGGGCAGAGAGTAACCTCTTTGTATAAGGTGAGCCTAATATTAATAGCAAACATTTATTGAGTACTCATTGTGTGCCAGGAACTATACTAGGCGTTTTACTTGGATGGTCCCATTGAATCCCGTACAGTTAATTCCCTACTTTGTACAGGGAAACTGAGGCCTAGGTAGGATAAGTAACTCAGTCAGGGTCACACACTAAGTGGTGAAATATGTGGTCCAAGGTGTTTTGGCTCATGTGATACCCACGAGTTACATCCCGTAGTCCACGCTTAGCTCTCTCCTCCTGCACAGTGGGGACAAGGCAGCGGCCTCTTTAATCAGTGACTTCCTGCCTTGAGCTCCTCATGTTGGAGCTGATACTGCGCAAAATGGGGTTTTAATGGATTGGTTTGGAGATGATCGTGGGGGGTGGGTCAGAGCACAAAGGGAGGGAGCGTGCTCAGGTGACCTGCATCCTGCTGGTTTTGAGCAGAGCCTCCCCAGCTTCCCGCAGGACACAGCCCTTTTCACTATAGCAGGAGCATGGATGGGCCTTTGTCCAGTGAGAGTGAAGACTGCTGTGTTTAACAGCTACCAGCACACCGAGTGGAAAGCAAATTCAAAAGTGTGAAATTGCAAGGTGGACTAGGATGGAAACCAAAGGAATGAGGCAAGAAGTTAGGAGCAATTAGGCATAAAGAGAGAGTTTGCTGCTCATGGATTAACAAATTCAAGCTTGGCTTTTCCAGTGAGCCCAGTGAGCCCAGTATGCTGTGTGTATGTGTGAGTATGTGTGTGTGTGTTGTATAGGGCACTATGCAAGTTACCACAAGCCTCATGAGTTTGTGAGAGGCATGCCTTGGTGGGCAGTTCCGCTTAGGCCTTGATCGGGTAAGGCTTCCTCTGAAAGCTTCTCTTCTGCTCTGAGCTAGGCGGGAATGACTCACACCTGCTGACCAGCAGGCCAGGCGTCCACAGAGCAATGGAAACAGCAGCAGGTGCTCCTACTTGGAGCGTGTCCTTGAGTCATCCATTATCCAGTCCAGTGTTTAACTCTAGGGCATGGATAAATGGCATGGGGTCCAGTTGCAATCCAGATTCTGATTCAGCAGGTCTGGAGTGGGACCTGAGACACAGCATTTCTAGCAAATTCCCAGATACTGGCAGTGCAGCTTGTCTGTGAATCTCATGCAAGACCCTTTACATAGTTATCTCTTTTGATCCTATTATGTGTTGCCACATTTGATAAGTGAAAGCACTAAGTCTGAGACGACTGGACGATCTGCCCAGCCACAAAGTTAAAGAGCTCAGGGCAAGCTGCATGATTCAAATGCATGCTGCTTCCATTACGCACCACTGCAGCCCACCTGTGCACATTCCAGCTGCAGCTCCAATATGGTGGCCAAAAGTGCAGCCCCGCAAAGACCCATGGGACAGGCCCAAGCTTCCTGGCCTGCAAGGAACTGGCGATCTCAGGCCACTGTCTTCCAAGGTTCCTGGAATTGTGACACCCACCCTAGCCCCGTTGTCCAGGATCTCTTCCTGGCCCAGGGAAGAGCCCACCTCCTTCTGTTGCCACCAGAAACTCAGGAAAGCTCCCTTTACTATTTCTGGACTAGCCATCCAAAAATGTACTCTCCTTCCTCCTTGGATTGGACTACCTGGGTGATTGGGAATGTTCTAGAGTGCCAAGCCCTCCTGTGGGGTCAATGGTTTGCCCTTAACACTTCCACCCTGAAGTTCCACCCTTTACTTCCCATCTTGTCAGTATCCCTGTTCTTCTCCCCACACTGCTCTAGATTCCCCTTCTCGGTCTGATTATGGACTCCAGATGTACCTAATAATAAGGTGGTGTCATTTCTGAAACCGTCTGTGGCTTCCTGGGCTAACATTCCAGTAGAGGTGATAGATCCAAATAGCCAGTCATTTGTCTCTCAACTTTTGCCCTTCTCAACTCCCTCTTCTGTCTTTTTCTGCTCTGATTCTGAAGGATCCATTACAAACATTATCTTTTCTATAAAAGCTTCCCTGGTCTCTTCCACATATATTGACTTCTCCTTCTGCTCGCCTCCTCCATACCCAGTGACATCTTTTTGTTGCCTATGACCCACAGCATTTAACTTTCCACCTTGCTCTATGAACAGCCGTGGCCGGGACTTCCCTTCTATCTTTGGCTCCTTGGAAGCAGTGCCTGTGTCTGTTTTACCACTATGTCTCCAGCAATGTGCCTCTCACACTGCATGTGCTTGATAAATGGCTATCCACTGAATTAAACTATTTCAGACCTGACTAATAGAATAATAAAGGAAGGGAGACCTAAGAGGTGGGGAAGCTACTGAATAAAGAAGGAGGCCTAGGAAGGGAGGCGGAGACTCCCTGAGGAAACGAAGTTAATGTGATTCTCAAAAGGGGAGTAGGATTTCCGTGGTGGGAACAGTATTCATTATAATGGTAACGGTTACTGAACACTTACCATACGCCAGAGATGGGCTACGCCCTGTGCTCATTTCATCCTCACCATAGCTGGAGAAACAGCTATGGTCCTAACTAGCTTCCATTGACAATGAGGAAACATAAAAATGCACAGAAAGGCCAGTTCCCTTTCTCCAGGACATAGAGTAAGGAAGGAAGGCAGGCTCTGAGTCCACCCCTCAAGCTTCCTAGCACCTGTTTCCAACCACGCTGTAGGTGGAGATGGGGGCGCTTCCGGGAGACTTAGGGGCAGGAGCGAAGGCAGCACTACACGAGGCCAGAGGCGCCCTTAATCCCGCCGCGGGCAGAACAGGCCCACGGCAGAGCCATGTGGTGTCAGATAAGGCTGGGAAGGTGGTCTGGGGACAGGCTGGGGCCATGTTTTCCCTCCGTGAGAATGAAGAGTGAGAGCCTGGAGAAGAAATACCGAGTCAGACTTGCACTGAGAAGCGTTATTTCTGTGCTGTCTCTGGCTCAACCCCCAGGCCGCTGTTGAGAGGGAAAGAGGGTGGCAGCCAGCGCCCCTGGGCTGCGCTGCACCAGCGGAGCTCACTGCAAAGTCACACTTAAGAGAATAAAGCCGCTGGTGATGTCCAGAGTGGCCCAAATAAAAGTCAAATACCACATTCAGTCCTCCAGGGGTGTTTTTGCTATTAAATTAAGTCTGGAAAATAAATAATTGTCTTTGGATTTGATTTGAGAGATTTTTGGTAGTTGAACACTCAGGGGGGAAAAAAAGCAACTATTTCTTGAAAGATTATTTGACGGACTCCCACTGCCAGAGCACAGCAGATTGCAGTGAAGGCTTGCTGTCTGCAGAGAGCTGCTTTTGCCCCCTCCTTGACACAATTATCCCAGAAAAATAGAGGGGGGAGGGGAGGCTCCGTCATATGTTCCAATTTTTATTGCTACATTCCTTGGATGGCTCCATATGTTTACCTTTAGCTGACTTTAGACTTGGTGTTCTCTGTGGCTGCTGGCGTCAGCCACAGAATTCTTTCATGTCTATTACTTTATTAAGGAATGTAAAAGCCACATACAGACCAACCAGGGGACACAACAGTACGAGACACAAATAACCCTGAATGAGCTTGCAAAGAGCCTAAGAGGCTTCACACCTAATTCTCCCAGATGAGCTGTCAGGCTTTCAAGGACCAAAAGGGGGCACTCTTAACACTCGCTCCCAAGCCCAATCAATAATACATACGGGTGCCGAGGAATAAATAGTGCAGAAACAGCGCAGGGCTTTAAGAGCCTGATGGCAGCAGAATGGGGTGAAAGAAACCACTCTCATCACCAGGGATTAGCTTAAAAAAATCGTTGACATTTGTTGACTAGAAATGGACTCTCCGAACCATGGGAAGATTGAGATTAACTAGGATAAATGAGCACACACAAAAATTGTTTTGCACAAAGCCTTGGCACATCTATGAATACATGCCCCAGAAGAGCTGCTACTATTTAAGCATGTATGCTGAGATTTTTCTACCTCTTAAAGGGGGCATAGAACAAGGATATGATTGTGAAATTAGCCTTTAAATGGGACAGCATTCTACATGGGTGAGAGATGACCATCATTTATCAGCTCCTACTGTGTGCCAGGCACTTAGCATGCATTATCTTACTATCATGATTCAATAGATGAGGACATTGAGGTTCAGAGACTCAAGATAGCCCTGGATTTGGGCAGAGACAGAATTTGAACCCAGGTCCATCTGGTTGGTTCCAGAGCTTCTTCCGTTAGAGGGGGTAAACATAATTCAGGACCAGCTTTTCACAGTACATTATTTTCTTACTTAATGTCATATTCCCACAAACACTTTACAAAAGCCTAAAACTAGCACTGACAACTTGCAATCACCTCTTGATACTATTCCAGTCTTACTCAGGGACCCAGATTAAAATTCTTAACCTTTTCGGCAAAGCACGCTTGTGGAGGCATGGAGGTGGGAAGAGCTGAGGAACTAGGTGATAGCAGTGGTTCATGTGGCATCAGGCTCTGGAGACATTGCCAGATGTTGCCAGATGTGGAGGGTCCTGGTTGATTCTCTTTTCAGTACATCTCTCCATATACTAACTGCCAAGTCACAAACTTTCAGAACAAATTCTACAGTTTAACACCAGCATTCTTCCATTTTCCCTCCCAGAATCTACTCCATTTGCCGATTTCTGCTTTCATAGGAGTTTACAAGACTGTGTTCTAACCACCCACTATACTGAGAGTTTCAAGAGAGCTTTTGTGCTAGAGGCAATCCTGCAGGACCTGAGGATGGGCTGAGCGAGAGAGATGGTACAGGGTGGGGATATATATTCACTTCCCTCATGGAGTCTGGAGGACACCCACTTGCTCCTTACCGGTTGGTGCTCAACGACTAGAGTAGAAATGCTTTGACTCCACATGGAAAGGAAAGAGGGATTCTTTGCTGAGATGACAAATCACCTCTGCCTGGTGACTTTCCTTGAGAACCCAGAGTGGGGAAATGGTTTGCAACTGAAGCATGTTTAGATTATCAAGGGGATAAGTCCAACTAAGACAAACTCTGCCGCACTTAGGACTAGATGTTCTGTCATTGAGTAGCCAGAATTCCCTCCTGGAAGAATGACCGGCGACTGTCCCTTAGCCCACCATGTCCTTCAAGGTGGTAGTCAGCATCAGTATCACTTTTCATGTCTCTGAATCATAGGGGAACATTTTATAAAACTAGATACTCTTTCCGATGGGAACTGGCTGTTTGTCTCTCATATTTACTCTGGGTCGGCATTTCCCAAGGTGGTAGCAAAGGCTCTGAGAAGTCCTGTAGTAAAGAAACCTATGTCACTCTACTTAATCCAAAGATTATCATATATATCTGACCACAGAAGCCTTTTAGCACAACATCTATTAATTTCCTGTGGAAATAGCTTAGGCAGAAACATATAAACTCTTGAGACTGCTTAGAAGGGATAACTTCAACTTATTGATGGATCTGGATAGACTATTCAGAGCAGAACTACTGATCACATATTTGGGATAAAAAATATGAAGCTGCCTTAGTGGTCTATCCAGATTATTTTTAGATTTGTGTAAGCATGGATGCTTGTATCTTTGTAGATTAGGTATAAATACACATTTCATGGTGAGGTTAGAAGATGAGGGCGGGAAAGGAAAAGTAGGAATATTCCCTTTTATAAAAAAAAATTGGCATTCGGTAGAACAAGGGGAACATTTATAAATTTAAGGCATTATTGCTCTCTTCCTATTGCTGGTAACCTCTGTTTGCTGCTTCCTATAATGCTAAACACACCTTGATTCCTTGTCTCATTGAATTCTCTGACAATTGGATATAATACCCATTCTCATCAATCGCCCAGAGCCCAGAGCCCAGCCCCTCCCTAACAATCCAGCCCCTAAAGTTCTTTTTTCACTGATGTCCATCAGTTGTATTCATTTAATTTATATTCTTTTGGCTGATGAGTTAAATAATACAGAAAATAGTTGGATTTCTTTCAGTGTTGCAATTTAATTTTCCTTTGCAGTGCATGTTTGAAACCTTCTAAAGAATATCTTTAGAAACCCAGCCTGATTTTTTTTAAAAGTACAATTATATGTATTTTTTAATTGTTGCAAAGTTATAGGAGTTGTTTTTAAATTATTTTAAATCAAATATAAGGTTGTTTTTTGAAACAGAACTTTAGCCATGGCGTTATTTTTTTTTTTAATTGTCACATATAGGGTGATTTTAAAGTAAATAAGAGCACAAGGTTCATATTATTTTAAATGTATATTGTATTTGTCTTCTCAACACTGTGGTTTTTAGGTCTGTGAATAGCATCATAGTATGGAACCAGCCTATTAAGCAGCCTGTTTGGGTAAGGAAACCCCGAGACCAGCACAATGTTGTATTACTCACTGTGTCCTTCCAATATGGTTAGAATTCCACAACCTAAATGATCATTTGTTGAACAAATTCATGCTTTTATTAGTCAAAATACAGAGAAAACAGAGCCTCCCTGTTTCAAGATATTTGCTAATGCATGGTTAATTATCACATATAGCTTACTATAATTCATTTTACAGGGGAGACCTCCTGCAGGTAACATACTAGCAGTTTATGAACCAAAATAACCTCACTATAGATTAGAGCTGTTCCAGGGCCGGGCAGACAGTCGGTGCTTCTAGACCTTCTCACTTCACATTGCTAATTCGAACAAGGCTTTATTTTTATATTTGTCAGCAGCAAGACTGTAGGATGGTTGTTAAACTTCTCCCAGGCCTAATTAGAACAGCAATGCTCGCATTCATAATGAAGCTCGTGTCTTGCTTGCTTGGAGTTAGTGAGAGGGTTGTTACAGTAGCTTCCTGGCAGCCGGTCGCTGGCAGTTTTAAGGTAGCTAGTGGCTGCAATATTAAGTGACTGTTGAAATTCATTGACTCCACCACGGCTAATGTGTCTAGATGACAACAAGTTTACACGGTTCTTTTATAGTTACAGCAAATGGGTCCATTTAAATATTTATTAGGTGATTATGGTGATGTGAAATGGAAAAAAAAATGCAAAGTGCAATATCGCAAGGATGGCTGTTTTTCACTGTTTATGTGGGGCCGGGATCATGGTATCACTCAAAATCTCCGCATCTTTCCCTTATAAATATTTATACTAGATTGGCCGTGATGAATGCTAATTTATTTGCATTTTGTTTCTTTGTTGATTTCTCCCTGGGCAGAGGTGAGCTGTGCGACTTGTGTAGGTTTCCAGGGTTGGAGGATATTTCGGTCGACCCACTGAGTGGCGTTTTGATGAGCCCAGGGAAAGTTCACTTTGTGGAGACTGAAGAGTCTTTTCTGCTCATGGGGAGGCAGCCTGAGAGAGCATTCAGACTGCTCTCTCCCAGAGTTGATGTGCAAGCTGGCAGGCAATTTCGTCTCCAAAAGACCGCCGTTCTGCACAGCAACTTGTCAAACCCTGGTTTGAGTTGGGTGAGGCTGGCTGCTCTGGGTGTTTGTCTGATGTCTAACTCAATTTTTTTCTTACTCTGTGAGCCATTTAAAAGTCGACAACTTTGCAAAAGTAGAAGGGCATCTCTATCAAATTGAATAGCACATTGGAGGCTGAGAGAGGAGAGGTTAAAATGAATCCAGCTCTGTTCTGGAAAGGTTAGCTCTACACAATACCAAAGAACTCAGAGTCTTCAGAGGAAACTGCCAAAAAAAAAAAAATTCAGACAGATGAAGGACAGGAGGAAGTTTTCACTTTACAAGTCAATATTTTGATTGCATCTATGGCGAGAGTGTCGGGTCGTGATTCTGGATTCATCATCCATAATGCTTTTTGTTCTCTGTTTCTGTGTCTTGAAACAAGTTGCATCTGTATGGTTTCGACATCTGTACATGCACAATTTTCAGGAGGTTCTTAGAAATAGCTTTGAAGTAGCCCATCGCTGCATTTTGGATGTCCTGGAGATATGAGAATTGTCCAAATGAGAATTGGCATAGATATATAGCAAGTTCAGAGACTCACTGAATCACTGTCTGAAGCTACCATAGTTGCTTCAGTTAGAAAAAAAGAAAGTCTTTATCTCTGACTCTAGCTGTGTATTTCTTTTCATAATGCACTTGCCTCTCATTAGAGCTTGACCTACTATAGTGGACTCCAATCTTCGACCAGCACAGAGGGCATTAATTACCAGAGTCCAGAACCACCTCATTATATGATCAATAGATAGGTCCCTCTAGGACAGGCATGAAGCAAGAGTTCCCTGTAGTGGTGTTTTGACAAAGTCAGAGGATTTAAAAAGCTGCAAAATTAAGTGGGAAATTCACTATCAAGAAAACACTATGATGAAGTGAATATGACTCTGACGATGCAAATCATTTTCCTCAAATGAACAAGAGTCTTCTAACTTTAAGCATGCAAATCTGTGGTCCTCAGATTAAAGAACATAATCAAGGCATGAGATTTCAAGGCATGAGATTCTCAGCACTATTTACTATCCTTGGCCGAGCTGTTTGCAAGTCACCTGTGAGAGACAGGCATTTTGTCATTGCGCTTTAGCCTGAATCTCCGGCAATGTGAGGGAGCTGTGCAGAAGCTGCTCATGCCGTGCAAATGAAAATCCACATCTTGGTCCAGTTTTGTTGTTCTTAATTAATATATAGATCTGTTATTTTGCTGTCCACTCAAAGAAGAAACATTTACTCTCCCCATTTCATAAATGAAAAAACATGAAGCTAAAATAACTTTAGGGTTTTCTGAAGCTTCAGGGTGGATTCCCACCCATCTCCTATGGAGGGGTTTGAAAAACGTACCCAGAAGATGGACATCTGTGCTCATCAGCACAGCCCAAGTGCTCCCCTACTTTGTGGGTAGCCTTGTGGCTTAACGATTCCACTGAAATGAGTTTTTCTAGTGCATTTCATAAAAGATTCAATCTGCCAATATTTTCTTTAGTCACAAGTCTTCAATTTTATAAGGCAATTTTATATCAGTTTTTCTAAAATCAGAATATATTAATATACCATAGATGGAGTTGAGAGAAGTCAGGAGGATACTAATTCAGAATTGGTTGCTTTAGAATCACTGTATCAATGTAAGGACTCAGCACAAAATGGAAAGTTGTATTTATTTTCATGTGCGAGATAGTTAGAAGAGTCATCCCAGCTTACCTTTCTAGAACCAGGAAAGCAAAACTCTCCATGACATCTGCCGAGAAAAGATAAAAGATCAGCTCATTTTTGTCATGTCATTAAGTATTATTTTGAGTTGGCTGGTTAATTTCTCTCAGGTGAAAAATATAGGAAATGTCTTTTTTTCCAACTACATGGGCTCATAGATAATTGCTGAGTTTCCTAACTTGCATGTATGCGGTGACCCCCAAAGTAACTAATGCCACATTTAAATTAAAATCAACTTCCCTATGGATGACTTCAAACAAAAGCTTAAAACCCTCATTGCAATTTCTTCTCCTGGGATGTTCTCCCTTGTTTTGGTCTACTGAAAAATGACCACCTTAAGAATAACTAACAAAGCATATTTGGTCTCAGCCTTAATGCCCTTGGAGCTGTGGGTGTATATGTGTGCACACGTGTGCCCATCTCTGCATGCCCTCCTGTGTGCATCTAGATCTGAGCCTCTCTGGACGACACAGCATTGCTATGTGTTCCAGTGTCATGAACCCGAATCAGGATCCATCAACATTCTGCTCCCTTTGACTCTTAAGCCTTGTCAGTGTAGATCCCTAAATCTGTTGTCCTGGCTGAACGGTACAATGAAAGAATTGTAGCTAGGAAATTAATTAATGAGTGGATGTTGTGATGGCGATCCACAGCTATTAGCTGTAAGGATATTAGATTCTATTTCAAGTTATTTATAGACTAGTATAAATTACTAGCGTAGAAAACTTTATACCCTAATAAAAGGAGATGACAGGTCCTTCACTCCCATATCAGTCAACCATTATACAAAATATGTCTTTTGTAGAAATTGGTGTGATCATTTTTGTCTTCTGATGGATTCCTAGGGTAAGTTGTGAGTTGGAAAGTGGGGCGGGTTGGTGCTTCCTGGAGAGTGAACCATGGGATCATTCATTCATGGGGACGAGGTGGAGTCTTGGGCCATAAAGCAGAGCTTTCTGCGGGAAGACACAAGAGGAACAAATCATTTGCTCAATCCCATATCACAAAACCAGCTATTGAAAAGCTAGATAAAGACTTGAAGTACATAGATTATTTTTAGGACAACAAGAATGAGATTAACTTGCTTCAGTCACCCGTGCTTGAAAACAGTTGTTTCCTGAGACTCAGAGATACTTTTTGTTCTTGAAGTTGGGAAGTGAGTCACATGATTAGAACCCTCTAACCTTGAGACTCTATTTTGTACTTCTCTTTCCATCGAGGTTCTTGATTAAAAGTTCTTTTTGCTCTATATTCAAACTTCAGTGACTGCTGAAAACAAAGGAAACAATTTGAAGGTCACCTAGTTATATTCCAGTTTATTAGGCAATTAGCATAATAGGGTATTGAAAAATAACTCAGGAAGGAAGCAATCAGATAGAAAAAGATGCTGAAGATGTGAATAGAAATAGATATCAAAAGTTATATGAATGAGAAGAAAAGAGGAAACTACACAGATTCTTGTGGTGGTGCATGCTATAAGAAATTTTTAAAAAGGCATCATCTGATGCTGTAAGAACACTAAAAAATATTTGTGGGAAACATGAAGTAGAAAAACCCACACTTGGAAAAAATGACTTGCTGGGCAAAGTTTGGACTATACCCTTCATGCCTTGTATGGGCAGGCAGTCAGAAGACCACAGTAGGGGTCATATGGCAATGTGCCAGAGAAGACCCCCAGGCACCAGTGACTTGCTGCCCCCTTCCACTGGTTCCTATGAGGATGTATGGTGGGATGGGTCCCCAGACACCTTCAGGTTCTGGGTGGAACATTGTAAAGGGACTCTCAGGATACAAGTGATATTTCAGCTCTTCTTCCAGCTAAAGGTCACATCTTTGGAAAAGAGGAGGCTAAGGGATGTGACAGCTGATGATGGTGCTGAAGAAAATACATTATTTTCCTGGACTATGGCCTATGAGACTAGAACAAAGGGTCCTGGCTAGGATCTGGGCACAGTGCACGGAGACTGGGAAGAATGTGCTTGGCAGACAACTCTGAGATGATCAACAGAATTGAAATAAGACTTTTGTCAGAGGGTCAGGGGGATGTCCAAATAAATTGCAAAACAGGATTATATGGAAAATGCCAGGTCTGACATGACAAGAAGCAGCAATTCAAGGGCAGAAATTTCTAGCATTTCTTTGGCAATGACAAATGACTTCTACACGTCAAACCTACATTTATATACCAAACATGAATGGCCTGTAGAGGGGACAAGCAGTTGAACTTGAGATGTCAAGATATATAATGAAGCCTTTAGATAGAATACACAACAAAATGACCATTGGAGAAAAAATAATTTTTTAAATTAACCTTATTCAAATAAATATATTAATGTCAAAATTTTGTCTTCAGAATTTTGCCTTGGCTAAGTCACCAATGGTCAGAATTCTTTTGCTTTAAAAGAGTAGTTATTCTTTTTTTTAATTTATTTTTTATTTATACATACAAGTTGGGGTACAGGCCAGAGGCGTGGGGTGGTGAGAGGGTTCACCAGACACAAAGCGGGGAGCAGAACAGGCAGATCGGAAATACACTGCTGAGGGGAGCAGTGGGTAAGGCAGGAGAGGTCTGCCGCACCATGTGGGATTCTCCCCAGCCGGGCGTCGAACTTGCGTCGCCGCTGCCAACAGCTCCACAGCGCAGTGCTTAACCGCTGTACCACCGGGGAGGCCCAAGAGTAGTTATTCTTGATAAATCCAGATACCCTTACCTGAGATCCACCACAACTGTGCCCACAAAGGAAACCAAACTGTTTATTCAAGAAATGCATAGGTGTCGTAGATGTCTCTGCCCTCCAAGAAGTTACAATCTGGTAGGGAAGAGATATGAAAATGAAAATCTTAAAATCCATCAGATTGGATGTATTTATAGGGCTCATGGAGATATTAAACAAAAATCCTGGAGGTTGAGAAAAGAATGGGTTTTCCATCAAAATACTGCTTGGCTTTCCCATTGAATATAGACTGTGGAAGTTTATGGCTGAGTTTATTTCCTTAGAGGAACACACTTGGCACTTTTTGCTCTGTATTCAAACTTCAGTGACTGCTGAAAACAAAGGAAAAATTTTGCAGGTCACCTAGTTATATTCCAGTTTATTAGGCAATTAGCATAATAGGGTATTGAAAAATAACTCAAGAAGGAAGCAATCAGAAAAAGATGCTGAAGATGTGAATAGAAATAGATATCAAAAGTTATATGAATGAGAAGAAAAGAGGAAACTACACAGATATAAAACACAAACCCTTAAATATATAAATGAATATATTTTTCAACAGGATCAATTTGGGTTCTTCTGAAATTGCTCATGAGGTGGTGTCTGTCCTGGGCTTTCCTTGTGTTACTACCAGGCTTGATGACCCCTTCTAGAAATCTCCAATTTACCCATCTCAAGTCTTTGTTGCATGATGCTGCCTTGTGGCTAGTCCTGATTACTTGTTGTAATCATTTGTAGCCCCATTTAGAGGACGTGGGTGCCATCTTGCCTATCAAGAACAGAAAAGGAGGGGAATTTAGGGCTGTGTAGTGTGGATTCATGCACTGGTCCCAACCAAGAGATGGGAGGGAGGAAGGAAATCATTTCAATTTCAACAAAGGGAAAAATGAATCCTAAGCTCTGTTTTGGTGGCATTATACCATAGGCTACCTAGTCAGATAGTGCTTGAAAATGACATTTTCTTAACAACGATGATTATAAGAATTATTTTAATCAAATCTGTATTAAAAATACAGAGGTGATCTTAGTATAATTAGGAACCATATCCCTCTATAAATTTACCAGAACTCTGAGTCCATTAAAACTAGAATATCTCACATTTTCCTCATTTGCAATTTCATCTTTTAGAAGTAGAGAAAAAAATAGAACAGAAATGTCTTTATATTTAATGTAAACTGCCAAAGCGATGCTGCGTTAACGGGAATTCAGGGAAAGTCATCTCAGAGAGGTTAAAGATGCAAGGAGGCTTTCTGGACCTGTATCCAGATTCAAGAAATTCAGAGCATAGATACAAGTAAGTTTACAACTAGAAGACTTGAAGAGTGAATGGGAATTTCTAAGTTTGAAGAATGTCAATAGTTGACATGCTAGTTGTTCATTTGAAAACAATCCCGATGAGAACAAAAGAGGAAGATAGCCCAGAAAGCCTCTGTGGGTGAAACAGGGGCTGAGGATGGGCTTTCTGCATTTCAACATCAAAAGTACCCATTTCAAAAATGGGTTTGAATCAGAAGATACAATATGATTGCCGTTTATTTTCTGGCTTTTGGGAAAACTAAAAACCAGAATAAGGTAAATCGTGGGTAAAAGCCTCATGTCACCAACGCCCGTCATAGTCCTCACACAAAATAGACATTTAATAAATAGTTGTCATTTCTGAATAACAGGGAGAAGGAAAGACATGTGTCTTGTATTGCTAACAGATTTTATAGAAAATCTATCTTCACATCCAAGAGAACAGGAGAAACAATATAGAGAAGTGAATTAATGTAAAGATTGAGTTAGGACAATTAGGCACCCATAAGTTCAAGGTTTAAGGGCTTAAAATTCCAGTTGCTGAAAGCAAATATCTTCCTACTTACTATCTTTGAGATGATGCAATGAAAACACAACTTCTCAGAAAACTAGGATCAGGAGATATCCAAATCTGCTAAAATTTAACTCCTCAAATGATTTTTTAAATTAAAATCCTTAGCAAAATTCTAGAAAAGGTGATTAAAAGGTAATTGTAGTCTCAATTTTTTTATAAGAGTAAAGTGATCAGAAAAAATGAATATGGCATGGTAATGACATTTATCTTCGAGCTAAAATTTACTGTCTTGATAAACTAAGAAAGCACCCCAAAACATAGCATTAATCAATTTCAGGCAGACATTCAACAAAGTCTCCCCAAAGGATTCTCAACTGATGCACAACCATCAATTACTGTGATAGCCTGGGGGAAATTTTGTAGCAATAGAATCCAGGGTTCTACCCTGAATCATGACCTACTCTTGGTTGCTGAATCCATTTTTATCAGCAGAGTCTTTGGATGTGAGCCCATGTTACTTTTTCATCTTGCCAGACATCTAGACAAAGAAGAGTATCAGGGATAGTTGACAGCACAGGCAGCCCTCAGCCTGGAGAAGCAAGAAAAGAAGCATTTCACTTCTCTGTTGCTCAGAAGTCGCCATGTGCTTTTCCTGCCTCACTCCCCATTCCCCAACACTTGATGGCAGCATTACTGACGCACCCTTGCTTTTTGATAGCATCTTCCCTTGATTTACACAATGTTACACTATCCTAGTTTTGTGTCTTCTGTAGTCCCCCTTTTCTGTTTATTAGCAAAGTCTCTTCCTGTGGCAACTTGATGGGGTCAAACTTCATTCTTTAGCCTCTGCTCTTCCAGTCATCTTCCCTTGAGCTACTCATCTCTGCTCACCTCTGTACTAGCGATTCGTCACTCTACAAGCCTGAACTTGTTACTTTCCTAAGCTCAAATTTCACTGATGCAATTGTTACATAAATGATTTATTTAGAATCTAACAATTATTTTGTTAGATTATTTGTTGAGACAAACTCAGAATGTCTAAAACACCACCAAATTTGCAAAACCCTGGCTTCGTCTTGACTTCTCATTCTACCACTGCATTTGAGGTCAAAATGTGAGATGCCTTTGACTTTCCATACCTTTTTTCTCATAGGCACTTGATCATCAAATTGTGTCAGTCCCTCACAGACTCTTTTGAATGCATTCATTCATTTCCATTTCCACAGCTAAGACCTAACCCAAGTATTGGTTAAATCACCACACTGTCTTTCAACTTGTTTCTCTATCTCCCTTTCCAATACCTCCTGTGTAAGACCAGCCCTCCCAAAGTAAGGAGGACACATCATGTCATTCCCTTGTCACAAATGACTTGCCCTTGCCATTGCGCCCAACTGAAAGATCTTATCTTTTTGCCTTTCAAATCCTAGTACCTTCAAAGTCTAACCTAAGTTCTTCTTTTCCTCCCATGAAGTTTTAAATCCCAGATCTTTTATTTATCAGCTATGTGACCTTAGGTGAGCTGCTTAATCTTTCTGTTTTGGTTTCCTCTTCTAAACAAAGCTACTGTATGCTGAGTACTTAGCTCAGAGGGCTGTGAGGATTAAGTGAGTTAGCATCAGGTAGAGGCCTCAACACCCAATGTTAATGACAATCGACATTTGTATATTCTTTTGTTATTCCAAATTAGAAGTTATCTCTTCCCCCTCTTATTGCTATATTGCAGATATAACCCTTAATCTGCTCCACTTACTAAATTATATTGTCATTTGATGTCTCCACATGAAATGTCTGTTAGCTACCCACAAATTGAAAGCTTGTTGAGGGCAGAAGTTGCATTATGTGTTTCTTTGTATATCCACAATCCCTACTATTGGCCTCACCTAGTTGGGGATATGCAAGTAATGATCATCCCTTGATATGCTCCTCATTTTCCATAAATGATTCCCGGCATTCTGCAATTTCCATGCACCATTTTAACTTGATTTCTAGGTCTAGCCTCACCAATCTTCTCCTGACCATTGGTTTGTTGGGCATTTCTGAGTGCTACATTTATCAGGGACAGTGGGTCTTGGCGGGCAGACAAGCAACACATTCTGTAGACAAAGCCACCGCAAGCCAATCTTGCCAGTACAATTCCTGTAGTTGCTGACAGCCATGTGTTTGGTTTCCAAGCCTCTAACATGGAATACCGTAGGGCCTTTCAGGAGAAGTAGTTGAGGATCTGGGTCTGCTGTTACTTCTCCCCCACCCCCCCTCCCCCATGCCCTTTTTTTTTTTTTTTTTTTTTTTGCTTTGGGAGGTCATGTGCTTGACATTTGACTCTGAAAGAATCCAGGATGCCAGGGCTGTCACAGAAAGAATGGTCCAGCAAAAAGAGTGAAGTTTTGGATTGAAATGGTGTGAATGTTTCAACAAATCTTCTGAAGACCATCCAAAGCCACACATAAATAATGAGTTTGGAAGGGCAACAAGAATGCTTGGGATGTGGCCTTCTGTATTAACCATGTAGTGTTCCTGGAGGGGTGGGCTATTTCAGATAAAGGACCGTTTGAGAAATATTTATCAGGGTGTGGTAGAGGAAAGATTTCTTTGGGTAAGTGGTTCTAGTGCAGTTTGTTTTCCACACAGGATCCCCAGCCTGGTGCTGCAATCTCCACTTAGAACAATCAGGGTGGGGGACTGGGTGTCCGTAAGTCCATGAACTGTTGAACACCAAAGGGAGATCTGATGACCTTATCCAAAAACCATGACCAAACCCATGTTAAGCGTATAAGGTCTCCCCCACCGAGTCTGAGTTTATGGTCCAGGAAGTTTCGTGAGAGTCAGAGATGAAGCCGCAGAGATGCCACTGCAGTCACTTCATGTAGAAAGAAATAACACATGGGCGATATCCTTATCAGGCTGTCCCAAGGCTATATTGTTAGCTATCAGCTAAGCTCCCTCTGTGAGGAGTAAGTCATTCCTCAAAAGAGATGCATTTGGAGGCACACAGATTTATAAACCAGTGAGGGGCTCAACCCTACAGAAGAAAGTTACTTGTAACCTTATGCCTGAAGGGTTAACCCACCTGCAGACAGGCTTCCAGGATGAAATTCAGACCTGAGAAAATTCTGGCTCTCAAGACATCCAGCCACACCGCAGGACTCTCAGCCCAGAGCTTCCACTTTCATTCATCTTGGTCTGCACTTCCTGATACTGATGCCTTCACGTCCTGAGGACAGAAGGGTCCTGAATAGTAGGCCTTCCTGGTGTGGCAGTGGGAGAGAGCGAGTGCACTCTGACGTGCCTTATCCAGTTTGAGTTTCTCTCGAGCACATCTTCTTTTCTAGACTGCCCGCAATCTGCCCCGTCTACCTCTCCAGCGTGAACTTGCCTCCCTCCACCCTCCTCACAATCCATAAACCTCATTCCCACAAACTCTCTGTGATTCCCCAGCCTACCACTTCTGTTTGGTCCATCTGCCTGGAGGCAGGCTCTGGAGTGCATTTGGATGTTGAGACAGAGGGCACTCCCTAGTGAATCTGAATGAATATCTATTTAGTACAAGTTGGAATTCCCAGGAAGAGAGGGGACACAGGGGTCCTGACTATGAGAAGGAACGCAACAGAGGGAGAGGTGAGGGTGTTTTGTTTTTGTTTTTTTTTTTTGCGGTCAGGATGTGGCACCGAGAAGAGGGCCGCCCTGTGCAGTGGGCTAGAGGCTGTGCTCTTGGAGTCCAGCCAGCGCGTCTCTGCACACTGCCCTTTGGCAGGTCCTGCCGGTAGTGGTGGAGAGGGAGGGACAAGCGGCGAGGGCGCATCAACATTCCAATGCCAAAGATGGAGCCATGTCTCTGTGACATTTTCAACCCCCTACGCCTTCACATAAGCAGTTCTTCCAGTCAGCAGACTCCAGCCCATCCTCTGGAACTCCCCTTAGGAATGGACTCTTCCAGAAACTTTCTCACCTCACCCCAGTCGCATTACCCCCAGCCGCCTCTCTGTTGCAGAAGTGTCCTGTGTTTACCACCATTTTTAGGGCGCTTATCACACTTGGTCTTTGTAGTGGTTGAATGGTATCTCCCAAAAGATATGTTCAAGTCCTCTGATACCTATGGACAGGGCCTTATTTGGGATAGCATCTTAGCAGACATAATTAAGATCGAGGAATAAGGTCAGCTTGAAATCCAGTGGGTTTACAGAGAAGAGATTCCAGTGGAAAGGCCACGCAGAGGAGGGCAGAGAATGGGGTTCATCTGCTACAAGCCAAGGAACCCCAAGGATGTATTGCCTGTAGTTTCTAGAAGTTAAGAGACAGCCTGGGAATGGAGTCTCTCTCAGAGCCCCTGGAAGGAACCACTTTTGCTGACAGCAGGATTGCAGTTTTCCGGCCCCCGGAATTGGGAGAGATTAATTTTCTGCCATCCAGTTTGTGATCATTTGCTTTGGTAAACCTAGGACACTAGTATATTTATCATTGTATGTTTGGACTTTTACCTTCATCACAAGAACAATGAACTCTTGGAGAGCAGAGGTTGTGTTTTGTTCATCTTTAAATTCTCCAGAACCTATCACTGTGCCTGGGACACATGGAGGAACACTGAGATGTTTTCTCAAACAAAACTACTGAGACTAAAGCAACTGAACACAGAAGGGGAAACCCGTAGCTCAGCAGCAGGAGGGTTCATGCTGGATCTAGCTGTGGCCAAGTCCCAAAGGGTTTGACCACCAGGTAGAGAAGCAAAGATGCGGCACAATGTGTCCTTTTGGTTAGACTGGTCCTGTATTTCTTGCCTTCAGGTGGATTTCTAGAACTTTTAGTTGGTGGCAAGTCCCTCTGCCAATCTGTGAAGGCACAAGAGTGCTTTGGCATTGAATCCACATTTTCCCTCTGGGTCGGTGTTCACCAGATTTAACTAGAAGATGGACACACAGTCTGGGCATTCTGATTTAAACACATGCTCCCCTGGGAGTCCCTGGAATGAGGGCTCCAATGGTGCAAGTGATCTGTTGTTTGGTTTGGGTGCTTTCTTCTCTAGCTGAGCAAAGAGATGATTTTTCCCCCCTCAGGAGGAGGTAAGTGAGTGAGGATGAAAATATTTACTTAGAGACCACCTAGGCCAGGTCTGAAAACTCCTGAGCCAGGTGGGAAACTTCAGCCCAGTGCGAGTTCTCTGTTTTTGTAAAAGAAACCGTAGATGGACAGCTCAGAGCTCAGAACCCTTAGTGGACGTCTGAGCACGAGTCCCCGAAGCCACCCCACGACCGCTGCGCCTTCATGCTTTTCCATCGCCTCATTTTACACATGACAAACAGCCTGGTCACTTGTTTAAGGCACGGGGTTTTCTTTTTCCTCCTTCTGCTCTCTCTTTTTTTCTAAAAGCCACAAGAGTGTTAGGTGATTTTTCCCTCCCGCCTGCAGAACATTTATTACAGATGCTTAATCTTCCCCCTCTCCGTGGGGCAGCTCAGGCCCTTGTCCCCAGGAGATGAAGCTTTGCCTTGGCAGAAATGCTGCCCACACATAGGGACAGGGGCTTTTCATTTTAGCCTGTTCTACAAGGCAGGCCTGGGTGAGAAACGAGCCACGAGCCGGCAATAGATTACACCAGAAACCACAGCCTGCGTGCAAAAGAAACTAAAGGGTCCTTCCCTGCCTTCCAGGAGCTTCCACAAAGACATAGACATGTGAAAGGAGAGGAAAACAAAGAACCTCTTTGCCAGCAGATGTGTAAAACTGGTACTTTTCATTTTCCCCCCAAAGAATCTTTGCATCCAGGACATTATTTCATCTATGCCCAAGACAGAAAGCAGGTAGCCTGACTTTGTTTTGTGGGGTTGGATACTAAGAGGTTATATGAATTGCCTGAAGTCACACAACTTGTTTGCGTCAATGTAGAAGCAAAACCCCACCCTCCTAGTTACCGCTTCTGGCACTTTCCATCCTCATCAGAGCAGCGACCCCGTCCTAGACACTTTCTCTTTGCCATGTCCTATTGTAGACACTCTGCCTGAGTTACTGAATCCTTGCAGAGTCCTCTAAAGGAAGGTCTGTTATTACTCCTGTCTTACAGCTAAAGAAACTGACACTTGTCCAGCTAACACTGCTAGTCGCTATTGAGACCACAATGAAAACCAAGTCCGTCTAACTCAAAAGCTCTTCCTTGTGACTCTAAGCTACAGATTTTAAGATTCCATTTGCTGAGAGAGGACAGAGTAAAGAGGTGGTTGGTATCAGAAGGGTTTGATCAGGGAATTGTCGCTGGATATGAACTTTGAGTGCACTTAGAAATGGGAAGCGGATGAGAGGTAGCACATATTTCAGCTAAATTAGGTCAAGTCCCTTGGAAGAGATATCATATATGTCCCCCTCCGTGGATGGCATGCTTCTCCCAATTTTACATGTAGGGGCTGAGACTTGGAGAGACCCGGATCCTGCTCACAGTCTCCCAGCTAGGGCCTTGATGGAATCAGGATTCGCATTCAGGAGGGTCTGACTTCAGAAAAGCCATCTGTCTCCATCATGCTTCACAGCTCTCTGACGGCAGGAGGGGATGGCCAGGTCACATGTGAAAGCCATAGGCTGGGCATGACTCATTGGTGAACAGGGACCTTGCCAGCACTTTCCTTAATTGAAGCTACCTACCTGTGTTGAGAACGTCGTTACTATAGCTCACATATTGGGGCCTCCCCTGTGGTGCAGCGGGTAAGTGCTGCGCTGTGGAGCTGTCGGCAGTGGCGACGTGAGTTCGACGCCCGGCCAGGGAGAATCCCACATGGCACGGCAGACCTCTCCTGCCTCGCCCGCTGCTCCCCTCAGCAGTGTATTTCTGATCTGCCTGTTCTGCTCCCTGCTCTGTCTCCGGTGAACCCTCTCGCCGCCCCACGCCTCTGGCCTGTACCCCAGCTTGTATGTATAAATAAAAAAATATAAATCTTTAAAAAAATATATAGCTCACATATTCAGGGAACACAATTGATGCAACTTAGTGGCAATAGACTTTCATTTTCTCTTGATAATTTTTTCTTAACATTTTCTTTTGCCTCACAGCAGAACACACAGAACTGTACAAATTTCCATCATTTATTTAGCTTGATTCATATTCTTTTGACAGAGCTGTCATGTTGCTGACAGATGCAGACACCCTCTTATTTTTCCTCTCTGATGCTACATTTGTGGGGAGCCGTATTAATGACCTCCACCATTTTTTGACTATTTACAATGAGAGAGCCTGCATTCGTTTATGTAATTCGCCCAACAACTGTGCAAAGTAGGTATTATTTATCCCAATTTTAAGATGAGGTAACCAAAACAAGAGTGGTTATAAAATTTCTTCAGTAAATGGCAAAGCCAGGATGTAAACTCGGGTTGCTGGGGTTCCAAAATTCATTCTCTTTCCATTGCCTGAAGGTAACTGGATAGGCTCTATGTGTAGGCAGTGAAAAAAAAAAAAGTCTTTTAAGGTCATGTTTGTGTGTTTTAATTTAAGATAATAGGGAAGGAGATGACATGATGGAAATGGTGCTTGGGGCAGGTGGGGAGAGACTAGAAGCAAGAAAAATCTTCTTTAGTGGGTATGAATAGCAATAGGAATTTGGAATTTGGAGTACCCGAACAGCGGCAGTGGTTATAGAAACCAGAAATGACATCTCAGGACTTGCAGACTTTGTAGAAAAATAATAGGTGGGATTGGAATCATAACCAAAGGGAAGGGATGAATTGAAAGGGACAAGAATTGAAAGGGACATACGGGACATATGGTCACCGCATCATAACCAGGTGACTGGCTATGATGACAAGGGATTTGAAAGGCAGGGGCCATTTCCTTCTCCGGGTTCTGCAGACAGAGCTAGAGACTGGCAGCCCTAGCAAATAGTTGGATCATAGTGCCGCCACGGATGGAGACCTTCAGAGATGGAGCATTTACTGTTGCCAGGCCCAACCCAGAAGGTAGATCCTGACTTCATGCTGACTAAGAGCAGGAGAGAGTGTGCTTGAGGCCATGAAAAAAAAAAAGCAGCTGTATTGAGCCACCCTTGTGTCTATACCAGGCATGGCAGCCTATTCGCCGAGGTCACACCCTTTCCCGCCCTCCACAAGGCCAGCCTCCCTGTGCCGTAGGAGGGCCAGGAGGACTGATTGGAGCTATGCAGTCCCCAGAATGGACAGGAACGCGAATCCATCCATCACCACTCCAAATTAAGCCACACCTCCTGGGGAGGAGCTCCATCTTTCGTTATTCTGCTTTTCATTCTTTTATATCATTTTCTGTTTAACAGTAGCATGCTGAGATCATTCATGGCTCTACCCTATTACCCTGTGGATGTTTTTACAAAACTTGTGTGGTCTGGACTATTGACAGCCATGCACTCCTGCCTGCATAGTCCTATCCACATGCTCTGGAACGTTCCATATAACAGAGGTCACAACGTGGCAGCCCATGAACATGATATAACCCATATTTTGTTTGCCCAACACAATGTTTGTTAACATATTGAGTGAACACTTTTAAATTGGGAAATTTCACACATTTCCCACTTCTTAAAAAGTAAAAAGCTCTAGCAATCCCACATGTCAGTGAACAGCTGGAGCCTGTTATTGCTGCTCTCTTTACATTTAGCATTTTGTGTCTATTTTACCATAGTCTCCACCATGCCCTATTATCTGATACAAGGCCTGATGCCCTCTTATCTCACTTATCTTACCCCGATAGATATTTAAACTTTGGGACCCCAATGTATGGTAATGATGTTGTTTCAAATAGAAGTTAACTGATGCCCAGAAAGTATGAATGTATTAGAATAGCAAGAATGACTGAGTTCTAGTTTCTTCTCTCTTCCTTCATGTCTTCCTGATTTGATTCTTTCCCCAAAATGCACAGCACCCCACAATGAATGCTCAGAATCAAGACATTACCCTTTCCTGCCAGCGTGATAATTGCAGGTCAGCCACTTTCCATGCAGCAACTTCTTACTCTGGAGAGTGATGTGGCCAATGGAATGATCAGTTCAGAAAATCACTACGGGGCAGAGTGGGAGGCATACTGGAGGGGAGGGGATTTCAGGAGACCACTCAGGAAGCTGTAGCTGGACCTTTCCAGACCTGGAGCCCAGACCCATCTCTGCTCAGCATGCAACTCTAAGCCTTTAACTTCATCTGTGACCTTGAGAGGAGCATAAAGCCCAAGTCCCCCACGACCACAGGGACCACACTCCACCTGCTGTCTCCCTCCAAAGTGCAGTGAGGACAGGACTCTGCTCTCTTTGTTTGGAGCCATCCCCTGGTTGACAAGTTAGTGCTCTCAGTATCCCCTAGAGAGAATGAGAGGGAGAAACCTGGGCCCAGATAGCCCAAACTTATAAGAAAGTTGAAAATGCTGTTTTTTCTGGTTTTACACCAGCTATAACTTGTGCATTTTGATAGTGGATTTTGATGACGCTGGATTAGTCTATTTGTGAAAGAGAAGTAGTATTATAGAGTGGACAGGGTGCTGAGTGGGAGCATTTTTCAGTCCTTCTAATACTAGGTACTGTGCCCTTAACAAGGGCTTCTTTAAAGGAGACAGACTGAACACACCAAGGGTATTAACACGAAATAAGCACAACCCCTCAAGCCTAGCCAGGCCTGTGTGCAGCTTGGGGCCCCTGGGGTTTTACAGCCACAATCTGACAGTCAAACCACTGAGAGCGCTGGTTTTCATCCATATGAAATGTACCACTTCTATGGCTCTCAGCTACACTTGCTGCAATAGGCTTAAGTAATATTTAAAAGCCAAGTCCTTCATGTTAAATAGATACTAAACTTTCAAAGCAGTCAGATGCTATACCTTCAACAGCTCTTGAATCCTTCCTAGGACCTAACAGAGTTGGCACTCAGTAAAACACTCACAGGTGAACTCACTGCTCTTCAATTTCACATGAATGTTTCATGTACCCATTATATAATAATTATCTCACTAGATGTTTTGAAAAAGCAATGAAACACAATGTTTTCCCTCAAGGAGATTTTACTCTGGGAGAGGGATTTTACTCAAGGAGATTTTACTCCGTGTGTATAATGCCTCTGATTATACACACGGGTCCTAGTGACTACAGCTTGGATAAGCGGGATAAATACTAAGGAAGAACTTTAAAAAGTAGAATGGAAGCTGAGCTTACGGACAGAGATGAGAAATTTCTGGAGCAACTCATGCCAAAGCTGAGTGTCAGAAGAAGAGTAATATATCAATAAGAACCGCATCATCTTGCAGGGGAGTGTGTGT